>JBBMKF010000100.1:7981568-8004093 GCA_037834155.1 Curcuma caesia
CCATATAAACCTAATTTTAAACCCTTACTAAAAACATCAAAATTATATGGTCAAATTCAGTCACTTGGGGCATGATTGCACCAACATATTATTTTAGATTTAAATGCCTTAATGTCTTTTCATTTCAAAACTTAGTTCTTCTACACGTTTCCCTTTTTTTTCCAAATCTGAAGATGTATATTCTATAGACTCCCTCATTTGGATCATTAGTGTCACCCATATATTTACTTACCTTGTTGTGTGATACCATAGGATCCTTGCAAACAATATATGCAAAAGGACCAAAACAATAAACAACATTTCCTTAGCCTCTGAAGGTACTTTCCTTCCCCCAAAGTGATAACTGATACTTGTTCACAAGCAATCTTTTCAATGCAATTAGCAAACCTCTTTGCTAAATGTTTCTCCGTAACTCTTATCCTATAATGGTTTACTGGAAGCTGACCGCACAATATTTTCTGTTGATGTCTTCCAAAGAATGCACTTCTTGTCTATAATCCTTTTTACATCATTTTTCTAAGATAAAAACACTCAGTATGATCTTGTTTCTTGGGCTTGATTCTGGGTGACTGTAGCTCCAAAATTGGCATGCTTACTGAATTTTCAACTTATACTTTACATTATCTCTTCCTTGTCAATCCTATTTCAATTTCATAGTCAAACAAACAATGTGTTTTCTCCAATGTCATTACTTGGTTAACATGACCTTTTAAGGTTAATAGGGAAATTGAAGTAAACCAGCTCATGTTGCTGACCTATTATGCTTTATAAGCCTTATCACATTCCTTGTGTAAGGGTGGATGAGCATCCTGCTGTTTTGGCAGTAATCATCTACTGTGCCAGCTTGAACTGCTGCAGTATCTACCAGCATGAATTTTGCCTTCCATCTCAAGTGATTGTAGAATCTCTTAGCTTGTTTATCAGTTATATCACTATCTTACTTAGCCTTCCGTTCATTCTATAACTCCATGAAAACAAATGTAATGAAATCTTCTCTTTATAGCTTCAAATTCACTAGGTTTAGTGACTAGAAATAAAGTACTCAAGTCGAAGAAACATTCTGATAAATTATCATAATAATACACGAATAATTTAGTCTTCATCCACTCTGGGTGGGCTGTGTCTTGAAGAAGTCTCCAAGAGCAACCAATGTTTGCTGTGCAGCTGAGTTATGAGTTTCACTGTGAAAGTTTGTGGTTCTTTTGGACTTTCTGAGATTTGTAATTTAGGAGGCATAAGTTATTCATTTCAAGATGTCATTGTCTAATTTACTTAACCAAACTATGTCAGCAAAAATCTTGGCACTTTATTGGGGTTTTAACTATTTATTTCCTGATTTTCTTGGCAGTCTGAAGTTTCAGTACTCAGGATGAAGGCTGGATCAGCTGTGACAGGATTTGAGGTAAGTGGACTGGCAGCAGTTACCAAGATTGGTGGCACTGATGCGGCCCCTGAAGATGTAGCTGGTGTTGCTGCTGCTACTGGGTCTGCAAATTTTGTCCCTGAAGCTGTTGATTCAACGGGCGGTGGCTTCTTTGAGACTCTTATTTCTTCAGATTTCTACAAGAATACCACGGTATTGTGCTTTGGAATGTTTACAAATACATGTTCGGACACTTATGTGTGATCTTGAGGACTGAGATATCGCTTTGATTTCTCCATAGGTTCATGAGATTGCAGGATCCTTTAGATGGGCACCCTTTCTTGCTATTCAAAACTCTGACTCTTTCCTTACCATGTTGTTATTACTATCAAAGTACAGAATGAAGAGCCTTCCTGTGGTTGATCTTGGTGCAGGGAAGATCGAAAATATTATTACACAATCTGCTGTGGTTCACATGTTGGCAGAATGTGTGGATCTTCACTGGTTTGAGAACTGGGGTTCTAAGAGATTATATGAGTTGGGTCTTCCTTCTATGAAGCCTAAGGGGTTGATTAAGGTAATCGTCTGTTATTTTCATCAAATTACAATATTTTTTGGACCAAATTTGATTATCCATAATTAAGGCAATTGCCTCCTATATTTCTTCAAATTGTAATATTTTTAAGACCAAGTCTTTATTATCCAACGTTGGTGGAACATGAAAAGTCTATTTAACTGAAGATGTAAATTCTTACATTCAGAAAATTAAAATCTTTCTTCAGAAAATTACAATCTTTCTTTAAATCTCTTCTCAAAGGAATTTAGAGGAGTTGGCAATTATGAATAATTTTAATCATGTTTTATAATATTAGATGACTATGGGCAAACTGTTAGTGTCTAATATAGTCATGAAATCTGTTTCTAAATAGAATATCAATACTGACAAGAGACAGCTACACATCTTGTTCTCTCAACTTCTTTCAGTTCTCCTTTGCATCTTATTTTATTTTCTTTCATACTCACTAACTAGGCGTGCATACAGTCACGCAAGCTCCACCTATTGCACCTCGATGTTTCTTTTTGGCTTGTACATTTGATTGTGTTATCACTTCTCTGAGAAGCATGAAGTTCTTAGGAAAATGGCCATCCTTTTTATGTTTATTCTCTTTTAGCATTCTGTCATATGTGTGCAAGTGCACCAAACTAACCAAGCCTAACATATGGACTGATGCTCACCTAGGAGTACGTAATTGAAAAAGAGAAATAATGGATTATGGTTTCGTGATGAATTTGATTAAATGACCACTTATCCTGTAAATACTTTGATACCTTTTCTAGCATCAAAATCCCTATCTTTGTTCAATTTTTCTCAGAGTCTGATTATCATTAAGACAGTACATATGCCAATGTCTGATTATACAAATTTTTCTACCCTTCAACTAAATGACCATGAAGTAAAGCAGGGTGTAATGTCACATATCATCATGGGCTAATGTTCCTTAGCTCTTCTTGATGTCTTGAATTTATTTTGTTTTTATTTTTTCAGGTTAGTGAGCACCAACCAGTTTTAAAGGCTTTTCAACTAATGAGAGAGAAAGGAATTGGAGGGCTTCCAGTTGTCGATCAAAGTGGAAACAAGGCAATAGGAAATATAAGCATCAGAGATGTGCAGTATCTTTTAACTGCCCCTGAGATTTACAAAGATTACAGGTGCGCAAAGCAAGTTGCATGTTTTGCATGTTCCAATTTTAAGATTTTGTGTCCTGAACTTATCCTATTTTTATCTCAAATCTTCACCCTTAGACTGTTTCGCTTGTTTTATTTATTTGTAGAAATTACTTATTTCCTTAGGTAAACAACCTTAGTTCTCCTCATATACCAATTCTTCTAAGAGATAGATACACATTGAAGGATTTTATAGGTTGTAAATCATATCCATCTTAATCTATATAACTATTCTTCTTCAGAAATGTATGAAACAATGACAATATGTATCGATGCCTGCCTTATTATATTAACTTGTTTTCTCATCTTTCTAGCTACATGCTGTGCTAAAAGATATTATACTTCATTGTTCTTTGCTACCTATTTCAATGACATTTAATTTGCATGGGATTGCAGGTCAATCACAGCTAAAAATTTTCTCACTGCAGTAAGAAATCACTTGGTCGAACATGAAGAAGCCTCGCCCATGCTACGTGGTGTGATCGCGTGTAATAGAAATGATACCCTCCAAGATGTCATTTTGAGGCTGGACACTGAGAAGATACACCGGATCTATGTGGTCGACGAGGAGGAGAATCTTCAAGGAGTAATCACGCTTCGCGACATCATCTCCAAACTGGTCCACGAGCCACGCCGTTATTTTGGAGACTTCTTTGATGGATTTGTACCATTGCCACCGAATAGCAGGGTGTGAAAACATACAGAAGCTCGCGTTTGAACATAACCTTGTGTCTTCCATAACCCGAAGCCGCTGTTTCCACCTTCATGTTCTCATGTTCCTGTGTACGATGGCAATGGAATCTCCCAGCTTCTCTGGACATTGTTAGTTTTCAGCTTTTGCAACTCGTAGCCCTGCTTCTTGTTTCATCTTGTTCTGTAATTAAATTAACTTGTGAAGAAACCACTGTCTCAACTTAACTATTTGTGAATCTGTTTGTGGCTGTAGAATATTAGTTTGAGTTACCTTTTTCAGGTCAAGTTTGGCTAATTTGACAAGTTGATTCGGTTTAACTAATTGGGGTTGCCAGGTCAATTCAGTCCCATTGAGTGGCGCGATTGGGTTTGAACAGCCCCTAGTCCAACTAAGAGGCTCACTCGGTTGGTTCAGCTTGGTTTACGCTCAACCGAGACAATGAAGTTCATCGACTGGGACCGTTAAACCAATCATGCTAGAAGTCATCAGCTCAAGTAGTTCAGGTATGATCAGAAACTTCTTTGAGACTCACTTCAGATTTCTCAATTTCTCCTTAGGTTCTGAAGACTGTAGTGGTTGACATCTTGGCAGAATATATCGAATCGAACTTCATTGGTTCGCGATTCGGGGATCTACAAAATGTTGAACTTTGTGGTTCACGAATGCATATCTATCCTGGTTCTTGTTCCATTTCCCTATTTGGTGCATGTATATGTTATTTCACTCATAAAAAGATATGCAAGTAGACTTCAAGAACATTGTCATTGTAAACTTTTATAAACATGAACTTCGTAAATTTTGTAATCGACTATTTCATCGAAAGCCTTACCGATAACAGTTTTCGATTTGAAAAAAAGAAGTGAGCCATGATCTAAAGGATTCATAATAAAAGATCATTCAAATAGTTTCATAAGTGACATTTAGAGAAACAGATCTTCATCACACACTTTTCATTTATGTTCAACAGATCCAGCTGAAGCAGCCACAGCCCTGAAACAAAAAGCACAAATTACAGTTTGCAGGAATCAAGCCATTAACATGCTATTACTCAAATCCGTGTCTCATGTCGACTTTCAAACAAGATCGTAGCAATTAGGCGTGCAAACGAACCAAATCAAACCGAATAGAAGTAGAGTGCTTACCTTTGCTTCAGTCTCCTTCATCTGAACTCTAGGCTGTGATAACTTGTACGGACTGTCAAAATTTCTTCGAGCATGAATTACCTTTCCGAAGATCTCGGTATAGTTTTCGCCCGGTATTGGATTCTTCTCGTCCCATCCATCGAAAGCCGGCACTATCACATCGAATTCAGTCTGCCGGCCAGAAGAATTAGCTAGCATTACTAATCTAGTCTTGAGTTGTTTAGCTACTCACTCTCTCATACATAACAAACAGAATTCTCTCAACTAAAGCTAAAATCTTACTGTTGCATTGATTCTCTCAACTAGAGCTCTTGACTTATGCTCAACCTGTTGAGTAGGTTGCTGGCCATTGCTGTTCCTTGGGAACTCACGGAAGTGAACTTCATTGGTGCGCACCGGAGGCGTTTGGGTTCGTCGAAAGCGAGCACCGACATCGCCCCTCGTCGGCTTTGTGCTCTCAGGATCGCCGGACTGAGCTTCTGAGGCCTCACCGTCCTCGTTTGGGTTGACACGCAAAGAAGTCTTTTTTAGATTCTGCAAAGTTCACTGAAGGATCAAATACACAACTGTTTAAAGGATAGTTTAGTGCATGAAATTCCGTTATCATTGTACCAAAGTTCCCTTTTAAATACAGAACTGTTTGCGAAGAAGAAGAAAAATGGGAAAACATGCACATTTCTACCAAAATCTTTTGTGTTGAAATCCATCTCTATGAAAATTGGATCGAAAACTCACCGGCATTGTAATATGGCTTGGGTTCCGAAAGAGAGCTTGTTGATGTTTCTTTAAGACGAAAGGGAGAGAACGAATTTGACGACGAAGAAGAAAGGGAAGGGAGCTAATAAAAGGGCAAAGACTGTTGACGATCGGCAATGGATTTGATGAAGTGCTGCTCTAAGATAAAAGAATTACCAGCATGATAAATCTGAGTTCTTAGCTGTGAATGGATTTGTTAATGAGGAAGATAGTGATTTCTTTAGAAATAGTTCTACTTCTCATCTTCTGTTCCAATTCTTTTGTCGATTTAAAAAAGTTTGGTTTGGGCTACATTGATGTTAGTGGTGACCATCAAATAGTTTTGATACGATTGTTTAAAAAGGTTTGATTGTTATCTATTTTTATAGATTTTTTTTTCTCGATTAGTTCATGATTTCTAAGTAAAATCATGATTAAATTTGAGATTGACACTTTTAAAAAAAAAAAAAGTTTAAAGCCCTTAAATTTTCTGAGTTTTTTACTCGTTTTAGCTTATAATTTAATATAATATTTATGGATTAATTAATATTCAGCTTATATATAAAAATATAAAATAAATAAACTTAAATATTAATGATTACAAATAAAAATACTGCATAATTTATGAATAAATTTCCTTACATTAGTTTTGTATTTAAATAAATTTTATATTACTTTTATATTTAAATAGATAAAGAAATAGCTAAACTCAACTCTCATTCAAGTCCTTTACAACCTTGAAAAAAATACAATAAAATTGAAACCGTGTTTTGAAATTTAAACGGTTGGTGGTCAACTATGATGCTGTATGGCATCCTTGAAAACAACAAAGTCAACTACCAGATACATTGAGTTGACTTTGTATTGCTGTCCAAGTGGCATAAACAAATTGACATAAAAACTAAGAAGCCCTCCATAATCATAGAGCCTTACATTAACTTGCAAACATATTCTTTCGGCCAAGATTAGGAGTGCCAACCAATCAAACATGTTCCTAAATTTTTCAAATCAACTCAAAAATATTTTATTCATATTTAAAATTTTCAAATTCTAATAAAATTCAAACATATTTAATAATTTTTTCAAATCGAATAATATTTTAATTAATTATTTACGAATTCTTTAGAATCAAATTCAATCACACTCTAATTATTTTTATATTATTTTAATTTAAATATATTTAAATTAAAATTTAATTCCAATTTAAATTATAATTTGATTATGTTTAATCATGATTTAAACCATTCAAACGGAATTCAAATTTAAATTTTATTTCAAATCGAATTCAAATCAAAATTATTTATATTTTCGAACTTCCAATCAAATCCGAAACTCACATATACATATTATCCTACTCATGCATACATCATAATTTCAAAGGTACGAGCGCCAACTAATACTATTATTAATTAACAACGTGAATGCTGTGAAAAACCAATACAGAGACATCATCTTCGATTTAATCTGATAAAGAATTTGCGAAGAAAAAGAAGGGAAAAAAAGCTGAAGAATGATTTTGCCGAGTCTAGACAGTTGTTTTGACTAAACTTATTGAAACAATCAACAATTCATGACAATCCTTACAATTCACAGAACATATAAATAGATGTTTAAAGGAAATACAGGATTGATAATAAACAGAATTAACTCTGACAGAGATTGCACAAACTTACCAGAGAAAATTGCAGTTTGTTTTCTGAAAGATTTGATTTTCTAGGAGAATGAGCACGGTTGGTCTTGCTATAATAAAGCTTTGCTTAATCTTGATACAACCTTACAGTTAACAAATACAACTGTAAGGTTTTGCTAACTGCAATTCTGTTGCACTCATGTCGCAAACTCCCCGTGCCGCTTGGGTTCGTACCAGATCAGGATGACAGATCGCATGAAGCAGTATCCTTTTTTTTTTTCTTCGGTAGAATAATATTTGATAATATACCATACACTGAAATTGGAAGGGAAACATGGTATGGTTTTGCTTCTGACCTACAGTAGCCGTCTGAACCTACAGGATTCTATCTGCCCATTTGGCAAGGGAATTTTCATCAAGTTGTTCAATTTAACAACAGCCTCAGGCAAGTTATCGGCATTGACGCACATCTTGGCGGGGAAAGCAAAGAGAATTTCGTTAACATCTTCTTCTAGTTCAAGGGAGAACAGTTGGTTGAAGACCTAAGGTAGCAATTTGACAGGAGGTATGTGTCAAACTAGAAAACACCATTGCTTGCATGGTAAAGAAACATAAATGTGTTGTCGGATCTTACCGCTTTTAACCTTAAGATAACCTTTTGCTTAATTGCCGCTGATCGAGACACCAAATTTATGATGAAGATGCCTCCTTCAGAGAGGAAATCCCTTACCGACAAGAGAAAGGAATCTTCAACAAAGTCTGTAGGAGGGCAGGATAACCCGGAGCTGGAAGCAGTGTAATTCAAAGTCAGCAAAACAAACCAATGTCAATCTGAAGAGGAAATGAATGGTCATTACCTCAAATCGGATGAATCTGCATCAACGATAAGAATTTTAGTGCCACTGGTTTTATTTTCATCTGCAAGAGAGTGCGTAGGTGTACCATTCACTGGGAATGATTTGGCAGCATCCACATCGCGAATAAAATGGATTCCATCAGCAATGTGCACCTAATTGGGACAAGAAATCACTAAAATAAGCAATTTCCACAATTCAGTGAAAAAAAAGAGGCAAAGTAAACATTCACATTAGCTTGTTAGATCAAGCACCAACCCAAATTATTTAGCACCAAGGAAAGTGTAGGTCACTCATTTAAAACTTTTAAACCCCCTTCACTAGCCCAGAACTTTGTCATGTGGCATTAAACTAGGGTTGCCACAATCTTCTCACTTAAGTTTGGCATCCCCATCAAGACTTATAACACAGAATCATCCTACTCGGTAATATGTGATGCTAAACGGTGACTCTGCAAACCTTTACAAATCCATCATTGTGCCTAAGATTAGGTTCGCTCCAATACTATTTGTCATTACCCAAGATAGATGAGAGTACTACAAATCCAAAATGCTTAAGCTTATAGTAGCTCAATTATCTATTTATAAACCACTACATTAACTCAAAATTGTTGTCTGGATCGAAGATTAAACTAAGGTGTCACTACTTATCATGCCAAAAAAGAATTATCTGCATCAAGTCCAAAATTGGTTTGCAGATTAAAGAGCACAGTTGTGCTTAGTTGGAGAGTTAAAACAAGTAAACAACAGAATATTCAGGAAATCATTTGGTTTTGGAAAGCAACATCATGGTGTAAATACGTAGTACTTCAACCTTTAATTGATCATCCTCAACAAAGCTGAAATATTGACTCGCCAAATCCAAGACTATAGGATCCAACTCCACCACCTTCAACAAATGGAAATCAATAACCTGTCCTGAAGTCTCTTGATAACTTGTTGCTCATGAAGTTCCTACCTCAATTTGCAGAAAGGGCAGGCAAGCACGAAGAAACATGGGAAGAAGCCCAGCTCCGAGCCCAACTATGTAGGTTCTAATCTGTATATAAAGATTTCATGCTTAGAAAGGAATGTAAATTTTATCTAATGAATATAAACTAAAGTTAGCCTTTCACATGGGTACTCTACCTTTTTCCCGGATGATACAATATGCTCCAAAGTAGAAGCTATGAGAGCAAAGCCGGAAACAATGCCACTGTGATAAAGACTAGCAAGGCAGCTATGATCAACCTTCATGCTCTTAGATCCTAAGTTTTGGTTTAAAAAGACCAAACTTAAATTTAAAAAATGAAGCAAATTTAATATGTAAATTTACAAATTATTAGCAAAAAGGAGAAATTCTTCTGAAAATTAAGGCTGCAGCAGAGGAAGATTTGGAGAAAAAGATGCACATCAGGCTGTTCACATGTATGACACTTTCAACATTAAGGTTTTACTAAACCAAAATACTACAAAGTACGAAAACATATACAAAAAATTACCATGGATCAATTTATGGGATTCACTTCTTTTCTGACCACCCTTTTTTCTACTTCTTGAAGATACAACCTTTCCTTTTTTATTTGCAGCAGACGGATTGCTCTGAAGTATATTTTCAGATAGCAATGCTTCTGATTGCACCAAACCTGAGCTTCTACCAAATGTAAGACGGCGAAACACTTTAAGATTTGGTTGATCTTCCTCAGCAGTGTCGTAGATCACATCTTCAACAATCATATGGCCAGTTACTGTTGATGTGACCTATGAGATTATATTTTATATAAATGGGGGAAATGGTTTAGACAGAAAAACCAAATGAAAGAAGGTACCAAACTGTAATCGCATGGAAGGAGAAAATATTTCAGGACCAGAAGAACAAAGAGGTATGAAGAAAGGAAAAGGTAATCATTAAAAAAAAGAATGTAGAGAACAACAATAGCAATATAAAACATCATAAGTTATATGGGTGATAAATATGATGACAGGGCACAATGCACAAGTAAGAAATGCACCATGCGCATACTTGACTAAAAATGCAGAACTATGCTGTTACATATTCTCATGAATATTCTCATTCTTGGACAAAGCATGCTTAAAGTACATGAAACTTTGATACAATGTTAATTACTAGCAACATCAAGAAATTCACATTTAACAACGGATTCTAGTCCACCCATTAGCATGCTTCATCCTTTTCACAAAAGGAAAAAAAACAAAAACCAAACAAAGAAACATTTGAAACAAGAAGTTACCAAGACATAATTATCTCATGGATATTGTCAAAGTTGTGATTCAAATTTTGGAATCTTACAATCTGTGATATAAATTAGCCTAACCGATCTAGATCCCATAGGATCTCAATCAGGCTGAGATCTCAAAAACATACTATCCACTCCCATGTTCTATCACCACTCCTATGAAGCATCTCAATCCTGAACCCTGATAATTTGACAATGGAATACTTTATATTCACATAGACATTTTAAAACAGGAAATTTCTGTTATAGAAGTGCTAATTCTTTTTTCAAGTAGAAGAATCCTATTTAACTTTCCCATTATCATCCATTTCATATAAGTTACTATTCTATATAAGAATGCCACCTTAATAATTATATTGAATTGTTAATGTATTACTATATAAGTAATTCTAATTATGCTCTATAATAATATGACGACCTAAAATTCTAAATATTCCTAACAATATTAGATATTGAAACTTAATGCATATGTTAATTTCAAATATCATTAATCAAAAAAATATTTGTATTAAATTGATTAGTTTTATGATCTAATACTCTAATCCTACGATCTGGTCTCATGAAACCCTCATTGTCCCTTGAAGAGATCACGATTTTGACAGCCTTGATTGCATGACCTCAAAGAGTTCATTTATTGAAGAGTAATAATTAAAGAAAAGGACATCAAAATTGCACAAATAAACAGGAAGTAAAACATTATTGCATTATACACCATGTAGGAAAAGATTGGTCTCCCACCTCATGGATGACATCCCTCTGCTTGATGCCATCGCCTGCCATCATGAACCTGAATTAATCCAAACAATTTTTGCATGTGAAGGAATTTCCAAGCCCATTAAAAGACTGAAAATTTGACATATGGCAAACAAGAAAGGGGAGAAATTAAATCATAACTATCCTGAATAAGAATGCCATAGGAAGTATAAAAGGTTCATTTTTTTCTTGTAGCAATGGCAGATACAATAAATTTAATTCACTAAAGCAATATAAGGTCAAATCTCGAATTGAGACCAACCAAAGGAAGCACAAAATGAGGAAGAGGGCAACAAAGTAAGTGATTGTGAACTGCAACCAGCCAGATCAAGTTACATAGGTTAACAGTTTCAACTTGGATTGAGATTGCCAATGTTCCTTATTTGATCAACAAAGCTAGCAAGCATTTCATCTAACAGATATATCATGAATTTTGAAGAGCATACAAAACCTGTAAAAATTGGACATTGTGTCCAAAAACAATGCAACCAAACAAAGGGAAAAAGCATTTGGATATTCAGTCATAGGAGAGATCAAGGTGATAAGTGCTGAGGAACAACACAACAGATTAGTATTGGTTATGAAGGGATGCATAACTAATCATAAACTATTAGATAATTTAGGGTACTCAATTTTTCACCTGCTCATAATGATTATGAGATGCATTGGCAGTCCATTACACCATTATGCTTATGCAAGTCAAAAAGGGTTATAATATATATAGTGGCTTCCCTCCAATAAGTTGTGGACTTGTGCTGAGCGCTGACCATGCTAAAGCTCTCCAATTATAGTCATAGCAAAGCGACAATGTCCCAGCAAAATCTATTGACAAGAAAAATACAGTCATAACAATCAGATACTAGTGACCTGCCCAACTACGAATTCCGGTAAATATACGTAATGGTACTATTAGTATCTTTGGTTTATGAAATAACTGTATAGCAGATAAAAATGGTACAATTACAACACAGCTGATATTCTCATTTAAGCTTGGGGAGGATCAAAAATTTCTATATAGAAGAGAATAATACAATCAGGGATTTCTGAAGAAGACAATGAGGATAAAGGCAATAAAACATGCTTGAAATCCTTCAGAACAAGAAGCAATGAGCAAACATACGGAATCAGAGTTTCATCTTCCGATCTTTCAGGTGCCAAACCTTTAACGAGTGGAGATAAATCCTTCTGTATAAAATACAATTTCATAAACCAAAAAGACATAATAAGAATCCTACTGACACAAGAAAGACGGCCTACAAATTACATTTTATTCAGAAAACATTACCTGGATCTCATCCATGCTAGCACCAGTATGCCTCGAGTCCATGAAAACCTACAGGAAGGAAAAGCAAGCATCAGTAACAAACTAAAGACTTTCAACCTATCAAAAGAAAGCAAATCATGCTAGTTGTTAACGCCTATTTATGGAAGTACCATAATCAGCCGAGCTGCCTTTGAACTTTCAACGATAAGCCATTGTCCTTCTTCTGAAGAAAACAACCATTCATTTGCTCGAGCCTAGAGAATGATTCAAATAGTCATATCTGAAGTAGAAAGCAAAACCAATCGTAGAAAATGCATTCCAATGCAAAATTTGACATCAACTGTAGATAAAGAGCAAGATTCACATCTCAAGTAGAAAAGAATGCTACCTAACCAAGCTTCTGAAGGTCATGGTAGAAATAATCATATTTACTCTACAGTAAGTGATGACCAAGAAAGACTCAAACAACCATGAAATTATCTGCATATCCATGCTTTGGTCAAATCGAATATGTAATTCTTTGAATTGCTGTTGAACATAAATGAACATTTAGTTATTCATCTCTATAATGGACTCAAACAAACATGACATGTATATCTGCATATTCAGTCCATTGTTCAAATTAAATAGGCAATTAACATTGTTTCCTATCTCCACTAATATTTTAGTAGGTCCCTAGCCCTTGAGACTGCCAGAACATTATCATGGGAGACAGCATCATTCTAGTTTCATCTTCTACTTTTAATATCTGGTACTCTTCGAGATTAGAAAGGGTGTCCAGATCATGCAAATACTTCCTTCAAGCACATTCAAAAACAAAATATTTTTGCCTTCTCAATAGATGAACTTTATTGGTTTTGTATTACCAAATTTGACAAAATACAGAAGTAAATGCTCGAGGAAAATTATGCTCCAATTCTTTTTTGTCATCAATTATGGATATAGCATTGCAAAAAAAACATGGCTCAAACTTACCTTAGGCACAATAAAAACGCCACAGTGGTATAAGAATGGTTCTGAATGTTGCTTAGAATCCAAGAGTATAGCTTTATAATGGTAAAGTGAACCATGATTTCCTAGAATAGTTTGACACCTTCGTCCTGGGAGAAGTTCCTTCAAATTGCCTCTAGCACCTAATTGCAGGTCTTCCAAAGAATAAATAATATCATCACCAGACGAATACTGGCTGCGAAGTTTATTCTCATTTTCAACCGCATCAAGTAAAGCATGTACCTGAAGCAAGAAATAAGAACTCAACCTATCGCATTTTTCGACAAATTGTATCAAGCAGGGATGCAGTTTCTTCTAATACCTGCTCTACTTTACGATTAATGGAATGATGGCCAAACAGTAAGCTAAGCTGGTTTAACACACCCGTCTTGCCCTTTACAGCAACTAACAAGAAGGTCTGAAAGGCTGATTTGCTGCCCATTTTTTGTGGGATAATAGCAATGCTTGTATCCCATCCAAATCGTAATTCAGTAAATAGCAAAGCTACATAAGAACATTCAATTTATTCAGGTTAGTCTACAGAACAATGACAAAAAAAAACGGACATAGAAAGGTATAAAAAGTTAGACTCAAATATGGATTGCCTAATTGAAAACAAGATCACAATATATATAATCGGTTTAATAAAGCATCAAATTTGACCGAGATAATGCCATCAACCTAACCTATAATTGTTTGAAAAGTTTCAGTTTGACTTACCTAAAACGTGAGATTCTGCTAGGGTCAGACACAGAAATTTTCCTCCTGACTTAAGCACTCTCTTAACCTAAAGAATCATGTGTTTCAGGCAATTTATGACACATTTAACTTAATAGAACATGAGAAACATATGAAAACATGTATAGATTGGTTACCTCCTTCAGATACTTAGTGCCGAGCCTTGCTCCATGCTCTGGTTCCATTAGTGCATCCAATCCTCCTTTATCAAGAATTACATCAAATGTCTCTTCTGCAAACTGGATTCTAGCGAGTTAACCAAAAGCATTTTAAAGGTATAAAAATCATTTCTGGTGAAAGAGTTTACAAGGGGAAAAAAAGAAATTGAAATCTGATCAACTTACACGAAGGGAAAAAACAAGAAAAATAATATATACATAAAATGAGACATTTTGTCGATATCGAATGAATTTAGGTCTCTATAAAGCAAGGGAACGCGGCACCATATTTCAGATTTCAGACACAAATCCAAGTGAAGAGAGAGAGAGAGAGGCATAAGTACCTGGAGTTCAGTCATGTCCATGACGCGCCACCGCATTTCAGGGCGGGAACGCACGTATCGGCGGAGCATGTCAGAGACGACGACCTTGGAGAAATCGATGTTGGTAGTGCAGCGGAACCCGTCATCGTAGAGATACTCCGAGACGCGAGAGCTTCCGCAACCCGGCACGAGGATCTGAAGCGGGTCGGCAGCGTCGGCGGCGGTCTTGAGTTGGGCCAGAAGCGGGTCACGGAGCTCCGGCCACTCGGCGTACCATTCGAAGGAGTCGCCGGAGCCCCTGACGGTGAAGAATTTGTCCCAATTCTCTTTGCTCGTGAAGTCCCCGAGGGTGTCGACGATCTCGGTGGCAGCTTCTCCTCTCTTCTTCTTTTCCATTTCCCTTGACCGCTCCGGCGACAACGCAAACGGCCGGGGGAATCGAGGTTGACAAGGTCCGTCGAGGGAATTAGGGTTTTGACGAACTGGCTGGAGAAAGCCCTACGGCACACTGGATTGCTATTTACGCGCTGTAAATAAATGAAATTATTTGATTTTTTTCAAAATTTTATAATTTCTACTTTTGTTTATAATAATTGTTTATATAAAAAAAATATAAATATTATTTAGCAATATCATAAATTAATTTTCAGAGCATACGATTTTCACACAGTTGATAATTTCCTCATTTTTAATGCTTAAACTATTTGAAGGACCTATTATAGTGATGATGAAAAAAAATAAAATCATATAATTAATATTATTCTTACATTCATGGTTTAGGGCATCTTCAATAGAGGATATTTGAGGGGATATTTAAAGAAATATCTTCATATATCAAATATCCTCTATTGGAGGGGGATATTTAGGGGGTGAATAGAAATCACTGGGCAAAGAGTTTTGCCCGGTGATTTCCTTTATTTTAAATAAAAATTAATAAAATAAATGATTTTAATAGTTTAAATTAAATAAAAGAAAGGTATTAGGTTAGGGTGGTTGGGATAGTATTTATTATTGAGAAAAGAGATAATGGTAATAGGTGGGGCTCATAAATATTTAGTTTGTGGGATATTTGATTGTGAAAGTTGGGATATTTGAGGAAGGGGATATTTGATTGATGATGTGGACGTGGAAACCATAAATATTTAGATGAAATATCCCAATGCATTGTGGATGCCCTTATGCATATAGAAAAAGGTAACTTAATTAAATCATCTTCATGAGCAAAAATAATATCATATTTTTAATCAATTTCAAGAACACGTCTTTGTTCTTATTTTTTATCCTATGAAAAATATTTTAAAAAAACTTATTTTTTTCAAAATAAATTCAGTCTCTACGATAATAAATATCTATAATAAAGCAAAAAATATGAAAATCTAAAAACTCATTTGGGGTGTTAGATAGTGAACTAAATATTATCATCGTAACAGTTAGAATGAGCCTTTGACGTAATTTATCATGCTCGAATCGAGTTGAAAAATCATCGCTCTTAATATGATATAACACATTGATATTTAAGGACATAGATATATTTAGGAGCACTGGTCAAACACATATGTCTTAGTTTGAAGTCATTCTACGCTCTCTAGATTCACCAACTATTTTTGGATAAAATCAACTGATATACCTCAGATCCGTGGGCGGTGTTGGGTAATGAATATCATCTTCAAATTTTCTTGTGATAGGATTATAACACTTGTATCCTTTTTTTATTGGATGAGTAGCCAATGAAAATGCATTTGGGGGCTTTCGGGTTAAGTTTCCCATGTGCAGTGCACAACAAACACTGGACATTCAAATAATTTTAGTGGGAGAGAGTTAAAAATAAGAATATGAGGGAATTCTTTTTGGAGATAATTGATTGACGTGCTGAATTTAAAGACTTTTGATGAAAGCCTATTGATGAAGTAGACTGTAGTTATGATGGAATCACCCCAAAAGTGATGAGAGACCGAATTTGTGAGTATGAGAGATCTTATCACTTTTAATAAATGACGATTTTTCTATTCTACAATCTCATTATGTGAAGTATAGATAGAAATGAGCTTTGATGAAAAATGCTATTTTGAAGAAGGTAAATCTCTAAGATTGTGAGCAAAGTACCCTCTGCCATTATCTGTGTGGAGTATGTAGTATTACATTAGAATAGATTCCTTATCATGAAATTATAACACACACATATCACTAGCTATGAATAAGGTGAAATGGTTTAGAAGATTGATAATTTCACATAGATTTTTTTTTTGTTTGCTTAGAAAGGATACACGGCTCACAGTAAGCAAAAGATGGATCATTATTAATTAATAATTTTCGATATAAGTACTTTAAATATTGAAAACTTGGATGCCCTAAATGTCTATGCAATAAGAGTACCTCTGAATTTATTAAACTAGACATAGAAAGAGTAACTAATGGCTTTGGTTTTAAGGAAGAAATAGTGAGATAGTAGAGACCTCCTCATTCTTCAACATTGTCAATCATCTTCCTCCAAGATAAATCATGAAATACATGACAATCATTAGGAAATATTACTTTCAAGTCTTGATCCTTAATTATTTTGCTAATTAAACTTGGAACATGTAAAATAGATGTTAATTGAAGTCCTTGAATAAGAATATCTTCGATTTTTGCCACTGTAATTTTAATTCCATTTGCCACTGGAACTTTCACTTCATCATCAGTGACTGTCAACACAAATCCTTATGCTTGCTCTTCTACGACGTTGAGAGTGGAAGGATTCAACATAACTTTCTTCCTACTTTATTCCCATCGAACTTCAGAAAAAACTTCACGGAGTGAAGGAAGAGGTTTGACTCATAGAATACAACCTCATACTCCATCTAAGTCTTTGTTGAGGTCTCGAAGAAAGTCGAATATCCATCTTTTTTAAGAGTCTTATTATACAACACTCCATCCTCAACACATTCTAAAGAATTATATAAAACAGATCCATTTCTTGTCCTAAATCAATCAACTAGTTGTAATACTTAGTCACTGCATTGATCCTTGCTTCACGTTTTGTAGAATTGATCGAATTTCAAAACATTGGGATGTGTTTTGAAGATCGGAGTACATCTCTTGGACTACATTGTAGATTTCTTGGGCATTTTTATAGAATAGGCGAGTCCTTCCAATTTGAGGCTCCATTGAATTAATCAACCAAGCCATGACAATAGAATTTTCAACTTCCCATGGGTTATACGTTGCATCACTAGTTTTTGAGATCGACATCTCACCGATTAGATAATCCACTCTTTCTTTTTTATGAATTACTAAAAGAACGGATTGAAATCATTCTCTAAAATTTGACCCGTTTAGTTTATATTGGGTAATATGTAGAGAATTATTCATATTCAAAGTTGCAACGATAGTTTCAAGGGATTCTGATGAATCCATGATCGAACTCTTATATCAATGAAACCAGGAAAGAATTATAAAGAAATTTATGTTTCCATTGAAAAATAATACAAATATATATACACCTCTATGATCTTTATCTTATCTCTAACTTAGGAAACAATCTCTAAAATTAAGCCTAAGATTTATGTCAGATTTGTTGGAAAGTAAACTTAATTTTGGATAGAAATGATATGACAGCGATATTATGGAAAGAAATGATATGGCAGCGATATTCATATCAGCGATATTATGGATAGAAATAATGTGGCAGCGGTATTATGGATAGAAATGATCTTGTAGCGATATGGATGAGGTGGAAAGAAAGGGTCTAGATTCAATGTATTTGAGGATAGTGCTTATCTAATAAGCCTATAAATATGTAATGTTTGTAAGAGATTAAGAATAACGAGAAATTGAGTAGTTTCATCCATATTTTAATTTGTCTTCTTCCACAAAGTTTTTCTTTTCCCTTCTCTATTTTCCCAACAAGATTTACCTTATGATTAATTAGATAATCTTTATCCTTAGGATCTTTATTTCTTATTTTTAGTGATCCTTATCATCTTTTTTCAATACAAATCGTCTTATATCATTTGATAGGTACGAAGTAATGTCAACAATAAGATTGATGATTTATTTTAATTTGAATTTAAAAATTTATCCTTAATTAATGATACTGTAATTTCTACTCTAAATTTGTAAATATCTTTTTGTGTGAATTTTATATTAATATTGTACAATATCTAATATATAACATAACAAAGAAGCCGCCGTCATTCTTACAACATCACAAAATTAAAATAATAACTAAATTATAATCACAATATATATATATCATTAAAATTTATTAATAATATAGTAAATTTACGTACAATAATATTTGTTAGGGACAATCTACTTTAGTAGAGACTCATTCGTCTAGAGGGTGATAATCTTATAATCTATTGTACATTTCCTTTAGTTTATCGTTGGAAATAATTTTCAATCTACATACTTGTGACCATCGAATAGACAAAAATAATTAATAAAAATATATAATAATGTGTCATAGTGCTAAAATATAAATTTAAAATAATTAATACTCATTAACTCTGTAAAATATTCATTATATTTAGAATTGTATAATAACGAATTAAAATGATAGAAATTTTTTTATCGATGTCCATGACCATTAAATGATAGTGTGCACAATCGATATTTATAGGTATAAAAATATACCTAACTTCTAGATCAACCAGACTCATTTTGATAATTTAATATAAAATTATTTCCCAGTAGTGTTCGTATAATGATTGTTAGATTCTAGATATAATCATAAATTAGTATAATAAAATCATAAACAAGAGTTATAATATAAAGTCACATTTTTATTATGAATCTGATTGAGCAATATATAAATTTATTATATAATTTACTATATAAGAACACTTCTTTGAAGAAAAATGAAATATAAGCGATGATTACTTCCCCATCTGTAAATATGCTACTAAGACATATAAGAGGAAGATATTTATTATCAACGTATAGTAGCCTTCCTCTGATACAAATTCAAAAGTATACACATTTTCTTTTCATTTTTTTTGTTTCTTTAAAATTTCTTTCGAAATATTGCAAATAAACACAATTCGATGTATTTAATAAAAAAATTAAATCAATAAAATGTAATTAATATAAAACTTAAATATTAAATGTATAAATGTCAACTTATATACTTTAATATTATTCAATATCATAATGTTAATTTCTTTTTCATTTGTTTGTATTTTATAAGTCTCCTCTTCTACATATAGTTTTATCTTCTTCTTTTCTTATATATCAAAATCTTTGCCTCCAATATATTTTATTTCAAAATTCATCTCTCTAGACTTTATCTCTAAATTACTTCCCTCAACATCCTTTATTTTTCTTCTAGTCCTTTTCCTATTTGAGATCATTACTAGTCATTCAGGTATATATTTAAGAGTGATGTTAAAATTATAAGGATTTTTTATCATGTCCTCTTATTACAATAATTGAAATATTTTCAGAATGAAAATCTTCATGATGACTAATTGGATGAGATAAATATTCTCTTTCCAAAACAATTTAGAGATAAAATTATTCGAAAATAAAATCACTCTGTAAGAGGACAATGTCCCATCTTTTATCACATGAAAATGAGAGAGATTATGATTTTTATTTAGTTCAGATTATTATTATTATTATTAATTCGGATCAGTATATTTTTTTTTTTAACAAAATTTAGCTTTTCGATTTTTTTTTCAAAATGATTTAAGTAAAATGCCGAAATCGAAATGTTATCCAAATGGATGGCCCGGCATCATTAGGCTCGAGGCGTCATAATGCCATGGAGGACGACGTCGCGTCCCCGTCCCATCTCCTCCGCCCGACACGTTTCGACATCTGATTCGTCGGGACGGTGAACCGTCGCCCACCCGGTCCCGCACCGCATCCACTAGACCTAGACCACCACCCGGTGATCTCCCGCGAGCCAAACGGGCCCCGCAAACACGTCACCCGGGTCCCGACCGAGGCGTCGGCAGTGGGCCCCGCCGTGACGGGGAGGTCATTTCTTGTCTTTTTTTTTAAAAAAAAAAATTTTAATTTTCGGGAATTGATTATTTGAAAATATTTTTTTATTTACCGTCTCCGTGGCACATCCCATCCCCACTGTCGATAAAAGGACGGTGACGGTGAAATGATGATTCGATCCAAAACTTTTCTCTCGTTCCAGCTTCTTCCTCCCTCGATCGCTTTAGGGTTTGATACCAGATGGGCGCTTGGTTTCACATCCAGCGATGGATGCCTCGTCGTTCCAGGATTTGGAAGTGGATTTGGAGGCCGAGTATTGTTGATGGTAATGCCGTCATCCGCTCTATGCTAACTTAGTTTTCTTTTGTTGTTGTTGTTGTTGTTGTTGTTAATCGATGTCCTTTTGCTTTTCGGTGTTTGATCGTAGTACTGATATGAAGGTTTCTGCGGCCTGCATTAATGGATCGTGCGGTTTTCTGCTGTTGGCAGATATGCTTGTTTGACAACGAGAGAGAGCACGCCGGTCCACGATCATGCCCGCGGCCATGGCCGTGTGTACCAGCGTGCTGTTTCTCGTTGTCAACTGGGCGGTTTGCCTTCTGGCGTGATCGACCATCTTCTTGGCCCTGCTCCAGGTTTGTCTCTTTGTTACTTCGACCTTTGATACATGGCTTCTCCTTAAAGTGTTTTTTTGGGTCGCGTGTCAATATTCTTTATCATTGGGTTTGGTTTGCGTAAACCCGGAGCATGATTATAACCTAGACCAAGGTGAGAGCTCGCTGCTTTGTTGGCTTGTTCTTTAGAAATGTTATGTAGACGCATAGTGGTAGCTGATGTAATATTTGTTGGCTTGTTCTTTGCTCGGGAGCATCCAAGGTGGATAAACTATCAGTACTATTGTTATGATGCATCCACTAACTCGGGAGCGTCCACTAACTTTGATTTAGTGCTGCATTTTGTAATGTTTGTACGTGAGTCAAATAGTTTGTATTAGCAACAGTACGGTCCCAACTTTTGAATTTTAAGGAAACATGTTTAATTTGCTTGATCTTGCATTCTTGATTCAAGCATAAATTATCTAATATTTTCCTACCTAATAAAGTAATTATGAATTTTTTTACATCTATTTATCTTTTAGCAGTGAATTAAGTTGGAAGGCAGTTGTATGCAGTTGGTTCTTCTTATTGTTATACAGTGCAGAGATTGAAGTGCCTGATCAGCGGTTTAAGTAGTTGACAAAAAAATTATGCTTTGGAAAGAAATTCAGTTGATTTGGAAAGTATGAACCCTCAGTTGATTTGCTGTGTTTTGGAAAGAAAATCATGGTACATTCATTGTTAGGGACTTATCTTAAAGCAGAAGGGAAAGGTTCAAGGAACTTGCAGAAATTGCGTATATTCTGACAGTTTATTAAGCTTAAGAAACTTATTATGGACCATCTAGTTTGTGTTACTTTTTCTAAATCTAGTAGGTTTTTTAATTTACCTTTTATATTAGACATTCTAGACTGATAAGAGCTCTTTCTTGTGTTACATACTAAGCTTTCGGTTCTACCATGATAATGATTCGATTTTACAGCAGGAAATACAGCAGATATATATATGTTTCTATTTGTTTTATACAGGCATATATATATTTTTGGGTGTATTGTGGCACCGATCTTTCTTCTATCCTATGTGATAAAATTTAAGTTGTAAAATGTGGAGATAAGTAGATAACCAATCTGGTTTGTTAAAATTATGACTTTATTCATGACCAGATAAAAGATGGCTTCATTTCTGGCTTGAACCAGTGCTAAATTTAATTTTTTCCCCAATAGTAACAAACTAGACTAAGTGTACTTATACCATGCTCACTTAAGCAACAAGTTTTTGTTCTTCAACATTTGTCCTTTACTATTTTGATTGTATATATAGATTGTCAAAATCGTATCAGTATTGAGATCTAATGGTCAAACATCTAAATATCACTTATATTGGATTGGCAATG
>JBBMKF010000100.1:8005921-8027862 GCA_037834155.1 Curcuma caesia
GGTTAGGATCGCATCAACGGATCAACGACCAAGAGAAAGTTCATCTACGATCAACGATCCAGATCTATTCTCTTGGGCTATAAATTGGACTTAGAGTTTTAGAAGTTAAATCATCAATTACTATTGTAATCTTCTCTCTAAGTTTGTGCTACAACAGTAAAGGCTTCTCTGCCTAAAGGAGTTTTGATTGAGTGTCAATCGCCTTGGAAGCAACGATCTAGTTGCAACCAAGTTTTTTTTAAGACGAGTGTTATTTTGTTAAAACCATCTATTCACCCCCTCTAGTCGGTTCAACCCGATCCTACAAGTTGTATCAGAGCCAGATTCGCCGCAGAAGGACTAACCTCCAACTGCAGCACCGTCAACTAAAATGGTCGGATCCGTCATCTACTCGCCAAAATTCGAGGGGGATTTTGTCGAATGGAAGCGTAAGATGGAGGTATTCTTCACGACAGAATTTGAATTATTTATAATAATGCAGTTTGGTTTTACAGCTCCCGTAGAAAAGGATTTAACCAAATGGAGCAAGAAGGAACAATTTGATTTAGTGGCGAATGGAAAAGCAGTTTTCCATCTGCTTTCTGTACTCCCGGCACAAGAGGTCAACCGAATCGGTACATATGCATCCGCGAAAGAACTCTGGGAAAAATTCCTAGAGTTACACGAAGGGACTTCGGAGGCTAAACTCGCCATAAGGGACCTTCTCCGAAACCAACTGACCAACCTCCGGATGAAAGAAGGCGAAACGGTAGCGCATCTGCACTCGAAGATAAAAGGTTTGATAACCGAACTGATGAATCTCGGAGAAAAGGTAAGTAATCGAGATTCGCTGAGGTATGTGCTTAATTCGTTCCCGAGAAATTCTGATTGGTCTTCCTTTGTCGATTTATTTTTTATTGCTAAGGATCTCGAGACAACTACACTCGAGAATTTATTTTCCACGTTTGAACTTCATGAATCCAGACTTGCAGGAAATAAAAAGGGGAACAATATAGCTTTGAACGTGAACACATCAGATCCCGAATCAATATCCACGGATGATGAAGAAGGAAAAGCGTACTTGGTAAGGAAATTTAAAAATTTTGTTAAAACTAACAAGCTTTCGAAGATGCAGACAAAAAGGTGATCTCCAAAAAGACGGACAATCAAGTGCTACAACTGTGACGAAGAAGGTCACATAAAAGATAACTGTCCTCAACTCAAGAAAAAGAATGATTACCAACTTAAGAAGAAGAAAGCACTGAAAGCAACGTGGGATGACACGTCTTCCGACGATTCAGAACACGAAGAGTATGCTGGACTTGATCTAATGGCAAGTCATCAAGAGGAGGACAACGAAGAAAGCACATCGGAGATGAGCATCGATCAAGGAGTCATCCGATGAAAGCAGCAGCGACGATGAACCACTAAGCGATAGGTATGACGATATGGTAAGTGAGGTATGTAAACTATCTCCTGACGAAATTATGTTTTGCTATAAAATCTCTTTTTAATAATTTATGCAAAAATAGGAGAAAACTTTTGAATTTGAAAAAGCAATTATCTACATCATGTCCATTAAGCATGTTTAATAATTTAAAAAATAAAAATTTAGAAAATTTAGTTGCGAAATTAGAAATTGATATTACATGCCTACGACAGAAAAAGAATTATTATCCTGAAAGTTTGAATTGGTACATTAAAAATCACAAGGGTCAACTTAAGAAAATACATAGAAATTATGTTCCTCTGAAATTTTTAACTAACCCAGTAAATAGGAACTTATTTTGGATTCCTAAATCTTTTTTTAAACTGATTTTTTATTACATATGTACTTGGTGGACTAATTTTTTTGTTATTTTTTATTATTTTAGAAAATTTAGTTCAATTGATTTTTGTTAAAGAAAAATTATGTTTCTATTTTTAATCAATGCACATAGATGTCATCTATCCACTGGAAAATTTTCAAAATATTTTGAATATTTTTTTAATTTTCATGAGTTCTCATTTGAAATTTAAATTCTAAATATTAAAAATAGATAAAAAAAATTTCTCATATCCAATTTTTTCGGATTCAGATATAATCAGTAGACTTCAATGAAATTTTATTCAAATTTTTTTTAAATATTTTTAAAATTTTTAAATATTTATTATTTAAAAATTCCTCTCCGTTAGTATTTGATTTATTTTCGGACTTAACGAAAAATTTTAAAGTTGAAAATTTTTGTGTTGTTCCTAAACTTTTTATTCAAATTTCACAAAAAAATTTAAATTTTTATGACAGTGAAATTATTTTCTGTAAATTTTTAAGTGAAAATTATATTTTAAATGAAAATACTTAGCTAAGTCATTTTTGACAACCAAATTTTTTATGATCTGTTCTACATTTATTAGACACTTATACAAAAATTTCAGGTTTTTTTTGTTAAATCAGACTTGCACATTTTTTTCCCATTCCTTAGTTTTAAATACCCATTTTTTACTGTGATCAAAGGGGGAGAGTAGGCTGCAATTCAGGTGGAGGTTATAGTTTTGACATGCAAATTTCTTTTTATGCTTAACTATTTATTTAGTTTTATTGCTTTTATTATTTTTTTGTTTAACCCTAACTGAACCTGGGTTGATGCACATCAAAAAGGGGGAGATTGTTGGTGTCCTGGTTAGTTTTGATGTGATTAACCAGGTTAAGTTAGGTCCTGTGGTGTTCTAATCCCTTTGCTAAGTGTGCAGGAAATTAGGTACGGAGGAAGTCGAGCGTAAGACGTAGCGGACGAGAAGGGTTGCGCGGGGAAGTGAGTCGATGGGCTCGGTGCAATCTGAGGGACGCGGATGCTACGGAAGAGTACACCGGTGGAGCGAGAAGGACGTGCACGACGTCCGAAAGACTAGAAGCCGGGAGGAAGCACACTCGAGGGGCGAAAGATCGGAGTCGGGTTCAGGTAAACCTAACTCCGGTTGGCCAGAAATCACCCAAAAGATCTACTTACAAAAAGTCAACCAAGTTAACTTTGCCCAAGTCAACATTTGACTTTGCCCAAGTCAACATTTGACTTAGACCAAGGTGGAAGTTACACATGCATGTGCACGTGCATTGAAGACTTTTAATGTTGCATGGCTTAATTGGAGAATTAATGTTGCATGGCTTAATTGGAGAATCAACGTTGCATGGCTTAACCATTGGAGAGATTAATGGGTTGCATGGCTTAACCGTTGGAGAATTAACGTTGAAGGCTTAGTTGAAGATTAACGTTGGAAGCTTATCAAGTTGGAGACTCTTTTAAAAAGGATAAATTTTATCCTTTTATTAAATCAACATTCGAGAATTAAGGTCATCTCCGATCAACGATTTGGATCGCATCAACGGATCAATGGACAAGAGGAAGTTCATCTACGATCAACAATCCAGATCTATCTTTTAGGTTATAAATAAGACTTAGAGGTCTAGAAGTAAAATCATCAATTACTTTTGTAATATTCTCTCTAAGTCTCTGTGATACAATTGTAAAGGCTTCTCCGCTTAAAGGAGTTTTTGATTGAGTGTTAACTACCTTGGAAGCAACGATCCAGTTGCAACCAAGTTTTTCTTAAAGACGAGTGCTAATTCTCTTGACGTCTATTCATCCCCCTCTAGCCGATCCAATCCGATCTTACAGTTTCTCCCTTTAATTGACTGGATCATCAACTCAAACCATTTCTAAAATGAAATCCTCACATAAGTCTAATCACATGCATAACCTTTATATAGGTGCACTCAAATCTCAACTTCACAAGAAATTACTTACCAAGAGGATGTGGCTCCGAGACTTCATGTGCTAAGAAGTTTTGCTTTTGAGTCCTCTATGCCAAGAGACTTTATCTATGGCACTTCCTCGTCTATCAAACATGTAGTCAATCTCGACCTATCGAAACTTTCATTTATCAAACCCCTAATCATCCTTAACCTACCTAAACTTTCATGTGTCAAGCATCTAATCAACTTCTATTTGCCATAACTTTTACTTATCAAGTATTTGATCCTTGACCTACTTATACTTTTTTTATTTGTTAAGTGTCTAATCGACCTCGATCCACTTAGACTCTACCCATTGAATCTCAATATCAAGTTACTTGTACTTGCATATTTGACATACCATATCAATAATCATAATATAGTCCTAATTTACACATTCACTCAAACATCAAAACTTCATACTTAAGGACATGATTACACCAACAATCTAGGCAATATCCTCAATTAGCTTTAGGCTATTGTTTTGCTAATTGGTTGACTCAAGCTAGAATAATAAGTCCAAAATTGAAAAAGCCAAACTTTAAGATTAAGATTTGATTATTTGGAAAATATCTAAGAGAAGTTTACTAATGGTTTAAGGGATTGAATATGGCTCTAGGAAAATAAGGTACAAGCATGATAGATTTTATTTGTGATACAAATCACCAGCACCAAAGGCCAATGACCCAACATATGTTAAGGTAGCATTTGATTGTAGTATAGATAAACCATCTAGGTTTGGAAAGACATTTGAACTTAGAAGAGTGACTAGAAATGCTACCTCTAGTGAATTTTAAAAATTGACACATTTATGTAATTTAGAAGCAAGTCAACTATCTTAGATACTAGTTGGTTAGCTTTGAGTTGAGGAGACTAGTAGTAGGCAGAACAATGTTTGCCTTTGTTAGTGAATCTTTTTTTATGCATGTTAAAGGGGGAAAGGGGAAGATATTTAAATTAAAAATCTCACCATTGGGAGAAGGGAAGAGATTTGGAAACCTCATCTCTTCTTGGGAAAATTTCAAATTATAGGGGAACAGTGTAGAGGTGGTCTAATTTAGGTCTTATTTCATTTATTAGTTTTCTAATTTAAACAAATTATCAAATATCAAAAAAGAAAGTTTGTTTAGACAATCATGTCTTAAGTGATCGTACAAAATCTTGAGTTTTGATATTTGAATAAAAAGTTTAAATTATGTCTTGCATATGCGTGTTAAGTTGTATGAAAACTTAGAAGAACACACATTGAACATGTGGAGCTTCTACCTAACCAAGTCGAGTATGGATGATGACATAGCCGAGGCATACATTCAATGGTTTGGAGGTCCGATGAAATTTTGAAATTGTATGAGGCATCCGAGGGACCATAGGATGAAAAACATTAAGGTGGTATTGGAGTAGATCATGAAGCTTGACTTGGTGCAACTAAGTTTGTTGACTCGATGACTTTAAGGTCCACTTGAGATCAGAGAAGGATGATATGAGATATCCAAGGAATCATAGGACGAGATGCATTGAAGCACAATGTTGACGATAATTGAAAAAAAGTGAGTCATGGGCTTGATGCTTCCGAAGGATAAGTAACCAAGAAGGATACAACATTAGTGGTGAAGTCATGCTATGAAAGGTGCACTCTTGTGTGAGCTATGAGAGTTAAAAAAAAATTGTATCCTTGGGAGACAATAAATCTCTACTTAGTTAAAGACTCAATGATTAGGAAGAATTGTAGATGTGATTCTAAATGACTAGAGTTAGTTCTAATTGATTAGTAAGCTGAGTTAACTAAGAAGTTAATTTAGATTTGGTGGCTGATGAATAGAATATTTTTGTTCATAGTTAAGTCAATTAGACATTCAATTCATCGAGTTCAATTAATTGATGACGGACTTCAATCAATTGATGACTTAGTAAAAAAGAGCTATTGATTGAACATATTAGAGTTACAAAGGTCGATTGACCTAAGATCTATAGGAGATAAGTTGACTTATGGTAAAAATCAATCAACTTAGGTAATCATCGATAGATTGTAGGCAAAAATGATTTTGAAAATAATTGACTGATGATGAATCGAGTGGATCCAGACAATTAACGAGTGATGAAATAGTAGAATTTTAAGTGAAAATTAAAAATTACAAGAGAATAAAAAAAATGGTTGAAAGTTAACAAAAATATTAATTATATAATATTTAGAATCTTCCTATAAGAATATTGATTTAGGGAAAAAAACTTGAAGTTTGATCTAACATGATCAATTAACGTCATCATTAGCTCAAACAGTGTCAGTCATTTGGACCCCATTGGAGACATTTGCTCAGGGCAGTGGATGATCTACTCGAGAATGATTAATACTTGTGTTTTTTTCTTTATAACAACCACTAGGAAGAAGGCAGTGAGCCCACACAAGTTAAAACCGGACATTGCATGGGACTGCCTTGGTAACATGTTGGTGAGAGGAGGGCCAGCCTTTGTCCTTCCCAGGGCCAACACCAGCAGTCAACCTTCAGCCCGCATGTTTCGGGAGCCCAGCACGCTTCCATTACTTCTCAACCTTCCACATGCCTCTGTTTCTTCCCTCCTCTATTTATATCTCCATACAAAGATCTTCGCTGCATCCACCCCCACTCTTCTTCTTCTTCTTCTTCTTCTTCTTCTTCTTCTTCGTCTTTGGAGACGTACTAAACATGGGGAAGCCTGCCATCAAGCAGATTCTGAAGCGGTGCTCGAGCCTGGGCCGCAAGCAGGGCGCGGCAGGGGAGGCGCCGGACGTGCCGCGGGGGCACTTCGCGGTGTACGTGGGCGAGAAGCGGAGCCGCTTCGTGGTGCCCATCTCCTTCCTCACCCACCCGGAGTTCCAGCGCTTGCTGCAGCAGGCGGAGGAGGAGTTCGGGTTCGACCACGAGCGGGGCCTCACTATCCCCTGCGAGGAGGTCGCCTTTAGGACCCTGTTCACCGCCGCCCTCCGGTGAACCGAGGCCGTCAATTCTTTTTCGTTATCTTCCTGCTAGATTATGTACATGTGTTCTGGTTTTGTATTGTACATGAGATGAGATGAGATGACGAGGAAAAAGACAGCCAAGTCGCCACAATGTTCGCAACCTCTGTCCATCTTCGGTTAATTCTCCATCTTCTCAAGATGAACTAAACATCAATAACTTAAATTGCTCGGACCATCAGCACCACTGTTTTCTTTTACACTGCCCAAAAACATCAACAGCTACTTTGCATGTCTTAATTAAGATCAAAGTTTTATGAGGGTAAAAAAACACAGTGCAGCAAGAAGGCCTCTCTGTCTGTTGGCACAAAAGTAGCTTTTGGACTGGGGATCCTGTGGCTAAAGTTCCAATGGGCAAAGAACAGACGTCGAAAAGAGAGCTCCATGATTGGCGGTATGCACGACTTCAAGCCTACTCTAATCCCTGAATGTGGCATTGTTTGACGAACTTTAGTCCAATAAAGAAGGGAAAGATAGAGCGGATGACGTGACGCGAGAGGGCGACGCAACGCTGATCCAGTAGTGGAATTCTTGCATAACTAAATCCCTTTTTTTGTGTGTTCCAAAATTACTGCAACTTTTCGGCGCTGAGTTTTGTGGATTTGTTTAGTTGTAATTTGATAGCAAGTCCATGCTCTGCCTCCATTAATTTCGATTAAGACATTTAGTTGTGTTTCAAAGAAGTAGGGCCAAGGGGTTTTGTGTGGGGAAATTTGAGAAGGACCCATCTAGACTTCATTTGTCAACTTACTTTTAGTTGGCTATTGACCTTTTTGCCTAATCATAATTATTATACCTTGAATCATTTTGTATAGTTTTAGTAACAATTTTATTTTGATTTAATGCCTCACATAGAGTCATAGGATCAATCATGTGAGACCGCTAGAATGGTAGATTCCACCTAACAACCTTATTAATTCAATTGATCAAATCACTTAAACTTCAGAAAATTTAAAAAATATTTTTAATTGAAAAAATATCGAAATAATGTCTCATCGTATTTTTCATCCAAAATTCTTTCGATTCAATAGTTTTATAATAATTTTGACCAAATTATTATAATATATAACAATTTTAATCAAAATTATTACAAACAAATTTAACTCTACTATAGTTATCAAAATTGATAAGTTTAAGTTAGAATTCTTATAACAATGTTAAAATAATTTTAACAATATTAGAGTGCCTTAATTAAATTGAAATAGTTTTGATTAACTTAAATTAGTTTTAATAAAAATTAAAATAATTTTAATTAAAGTTACTTGGAATATTTTTTATTCTATGTGCACAGTTGATCAAAATTAGCATTTTTAATGAAAATATAAAAGAACATTTTGATAAATTTTTTTCATTTTACATGCAACATAATAAATAAATAAATAATTCTCAAAATTTATAATATAATGAATTAATTAGTATAACCTTTGTACCTTGCTTTAAATCCAACATAAAATTAAAAAAAAAGTTGGTATAGTTGTTTTCTTTCTGTTGTGATTTTGTATTCCGTTTGGACTGTAGTTATGGGTTGGATTTGTCATATTTCTGTAGTTATGTTGGACTTGCATTGTGGTTATTCATTTTGTCAAATTTTACGATATTTTCATTATGAGAATTTTTATTATGATGGTTAGTATGCATGTGATAGTTGTTGTGTGGCCGAGTAGGCCTTATTTTGCATCTATGGGTGTATCTGTGTTATTTGTTGAACGTGTTATCCTTATTCCAGCCACCTGTGGCTATGTATGCATGTATGTATTAGGGGAATTGTCATAGTTATTGGGGAGATGCTGTCGAAATTTTTCAGTCGACCTTCTCGGGGCGTGACAATCTATATCACTTATATCCCTCTGCATAATTTGTTACTTATCCAATGATCGCCTTTATAGTCCACTCTGTTACGGGTGACGTTTGACGACACCAAAGTACATAACTCCTTATGTAGGGAATCGTAGTGACTTCAAGTCTAAGGACTATTAATATCAATAGTCACATGAAAAAATTTATGACATTCATATAACGATCCAAAAAACTTTCTCATGGCAAATCAATTTAGTATACATTCTCTAATGTATACCCAGGTGTCAACTCGATATCCCATGTAAAATACAGTAAAAAAAAGTTTAATGGTTAACGAGTTTAAAACTCGAAACCCATTAGGAGTCCATAACCCCCTTGCGATTCCTTACTTCCGTCGACCCCGACGTCGTTACTCCCCTCTTCCTGAAACTGACAGCCGTTTCCCTTCTCCTCCGCGTCAAACCGCTGCCTCCTCTTCCGTTTTCTTCTTCTCCTTCTTCCGCCAAGCCAAAGAAGCCTTTCCTCTCCTCGTGGAAACGAAGCCCTCTTCTCTCCCTCTCCTCTCGGAACCCTAGTCGCCTTCCTCTTCCTTCTTCCTAAGCAGCGGCCACGACAAACCTCGATCGCCGTCGCCTCCCTTCTGTTGAAACAGAGCCGCTGCCACCGTGTGAGAAGCAGGGCAGAGAGAGAGTCACCGTCAGCCTCGCTGCCTTAGGGAGCTCATTGCCGACGCCACCGCTTGTGACCTTCATTGGCCTTGACTACCACCGCGAGTCGGAGTTTCTGATTGAGGTAAGGATCTGAATCTAAATTCTGAAACTTGTCAGAATTCTAGAATTTGTTCCGGAAATTACTACAGGGTTGTTTCAATCGTTTGAGAGAGCTTCTGATCATTTGGATTTTTGCATTTAGTTGTTGATCTCTACTTGGCATTCATTGTTGGTTATTTTAATTACAGGAATTCGAAAAGAATTTAAATGACACTTCTTTCCAGGCTGAACTCTTTACAACTTGAGTTGGAATTTCCCTAAACTTCAAAACCTTGAAACTGGAGCCTGGAAATCTAGAATTTAGAAATCAGCTTTGGCCTTGGATTTTTCCTTTTCTTTCTTTTGGATTCGACAGATAGAGGGGTTCACAATTTTTACTGTGTGGTATCTCATCTAAGTTGATGTTTTATTATGTTGTTATACATTGTCAGTAATAATATTAGCCTCCTTGACTGCTATTTGATTTTCCAGATTTGCGATTGAACTGCCTTAGTTAATTGGTCCACCATCAGATTAGATGATGACTGAACTATGTTAGAGTCTTGAAGCATTTGCAAATACATATTTGATGAGATGGAAAACAAGGGCTGCCTAGGATTTAAGCCTTAACCGATTCTTAACTCTGGACAGAACAGTATAAGGAAGAGTACTAGTAAGGAGCTTATCTAAGTTGTCCTATAACCATGATATCAAATGTTGATTACGAATGTCCATCAAATAGCTAATTCCATATGGTATAGGAGAATTTATATATATATCATTGTAATTAGAAATGTTATTTATTCTAATTACAGGACAGTGAACCGGACTTTTGGACGGAAGTTCTTTTCGGACACGGACCATTTTCTAAAGACGGGTATCTTGTCTTATTTTTTTAGATAAGTTGTTTGACATGTATAGTTTTGCTATAGCTAGTAGTATTCTTGTTATGTTTTTATATATGCCTTGGTATGTCACTACTTGTTTATACATGTTGTATACCATTTTTACCTGATACTTGTTTAGTTATTTAGCATCTTGATATTTGCCATGTGTATATAGGTTCATCAATTTAGTGATATACTGTTCTTTACTGGGCATTGATTATCTACTAGATGTATCTTGCATGCATTAGTGTCATGCACCATTTTGCATGATTGCATGTTGGCGATCATCGGCTCCTTTGTAGTTTGAGCCCGTCGTCAATTACATGATCTGCACACACTGCCACTCATGGGTTAGTGGTACATCAGGAGGGTGTATGCAGTTGCTCTGTCAGGGCTCTGCTCGGCCGCTCAGGGGTAGTGGTTTTGCAGCATGGTAGCATGACAGGGATCCCTCCTTCGCATTATGAGACGAGGAGATGAGAGCATTACTCCCCCATATGACTTGGGGTAGGAGGATAGGTGTACTCCGACAACATCCTATCCACTCGATCACGCAGGAGCAGTGACGTCAGAGTGCACAGTTGTCATAGCTCTACCCACTCGACCTTACGATTGTTTGTGACGGTGGCTGACTGGTGTCATAGTGACCATGTCATTGCATCATGTGCATACTGCATGGATTACATTTATTATTGCTTGCTGTATTTGATTGTTTAATGTTTGACATGCACATACAGGAGGCCTTATGCATTTGGTTTGTGCTATTGTATTGAGGTAGATGATGCTGATATGTACAACTTTTACAGTAGTTCAGTTCTATATTTCTTACTGTACTGACATGATTATTACTGCTAGATAGCTCATTATACATATCTGTTATATATCCACTGAGTTCCTTGAACTCACTCCGTTGGTTTCCTTCTTTTCAGGTTGATGGTCTGTCTAGAGAGTCGCCCTGCTAGTCCCCTGTCAAGATGACATCGACTAGTTTGGTTTACTATGTTTTTGGTATTTAGGTGTCAGTACTTGTTCTATATCATATGGATCTTCGTATACATCTTCGATTTTAGTGTTCTTATTATATTTATTTATTTGTGGCCTTGTAGGCCTTATGACATACATGTATTCAGGGAATAGTAATTGTTATAGGAGAGATGCTGCCGAAATTTTTCGAACAGCCGTCTCTCGGGGCGTGATAAGAGTATTGTACTCTTAACATGTAATGCTTTGGTCAAAGACTTTTAGTAACAATCCTGACAAGCGGTCGCAAGGTATACATCTCTTTTTCAAAGGAGCAGTGAATCCTCTGTGGGCTATTCAAACACATTTGGGCACTTCGACTTATACCCAATCATCTCGGATTCACACCTCCTCAGAGATGCTTGCTTAAGATGTCAAAATATAAGCTTCTATGATCAAGGTGATTTAAATACTGCAAGTCAAAGAAAACTCGCACTTAAGCTATATTGAGATCTTCATTGATATATGAATCGAACCATATGAAGTCTCAAAGTACGTCACTCTAAAAAACTGATTATCTTTAACTAGCATCCATGTTTAACTCTCAACATCTAATGTCAACAGCAGTGAGATCTACTTCTTGGCTGACCAAGGAGTTTAAAATGTGCTAGTCTCGACAGAATCGATGACTTTTATGCTCATCAATTCCTTCACTAAGGATAATTCCAATACATTCATAATTACATGTGTAGAGATGTTCACTAGTTGTGATCCAATAATAAATTCTCTTACGCTATGAATCGTATTGTGGGCATTCAGTATTTGAGTTTAAGATTGAATCAAACACATATGGAATGTGCACTCAAATAGTGAATAATTTATCCAATAAATAGTATATCTGTAAGGTGATTGTCTTAAGATACCTCTCAAATCTAACAAGTCATATGAAATTCTAATAAGTTAAGGTTGATCGAAGGTTCGACAAGACAAAAAAGAATTCAAACAAATGCCATGGAGAAGGATGTTATACAATGCTTCGATATATTGCATTTGTATAACAATAAGAGCGAGAGCATATATAAAATTGGGAAATTGAGAGTTAGATTAGGCTTGGAAGAAAGCTTTAGAAATATACAATATTCTAGTCAATTGAATTGTAATTACTAGTTGATTGATATAGTTAAGTTGGCTCGGTAGATACATTACAAATGTTGTCGGTTGACTTGTCAATTGATTGAGTAGTCAATTACACAATGAATCAATGCAGCTAAGGGAACTAAAGAGTACTATTATCATCAGTTTTATTTTATTTTTATTATTATTATTATTATTATTATTATTATTATTATTATTATTATTATTATTATTATTATTTCAATCAACTAGTGGTTCGTGAGTTCACTAAAATTATATTTGATTATTGTAACATAATGGATATTCCATTAAACAGTCAATGACATCTGGAGTTGACTACTTGGCAATTAATTAGTTATAACAAAATCATTTATTATAATATTTGTTTCTAGAAGCTACTAATGAAGACAATTGACTCATAGTTATAAAAAGTCGATTGAAATGACAAGCGGTTGTGCACTAATGACCAATTGACTAATGTTGAAGAGCAATCATTGATGCACGATAGATTAAATAATTCAAGAAGCTACTTGGAAGTTTTGGAGAGACCTATAAATATAGGGCATGATGCCTATTAAAAGACATTAACCAACAATTAAAAAAAACTCCGTCAAGTTACTTTCTCCAAACTTTCTCTTCCATTGTAATCTTTTTTATTCTTTTCAAGCTCTCTTTTGAAACAAAGGCTTTGTAAGATATTTCTTAACCTTCATAAGGTCTTAAAGAAGGAGAATGCTAGTATAATTCATGCAATGACCTAATGAAAGGTCATATGCCATGAAGTAGGAGCTTGGGGCTATCGAACCATGTAAACCATTAAGTTAGCATTGCTTCTCTCTGTCTTTTTGAATTTCTTTTACCATGTGTTGCTTTGGATTTCTTGTTGTGAAATAACTTGTTGCATTCTAAGTTTTGTTTAAGACTATTCAACTTCCTCCCAATTGGTGCAAGGAACACCAACTGATCAAACTTAAGGTTTTGATGTATGGATTATGTGATTTAACTTGTGTCAAGTTTGCAAGTGTTGGTAACTTGATAGGAGAATCCTTAATATGTCAGGTGGATTACATACTAAGTTATGAACCTTTAGTAGGTCAAGTGGATAAAATATTAGGTAGTGAAACCTTAGTAGGATAGGTGAACCAGATATTAGGCAGCGAAGTCTCATTATGTTAGGGAGGTCGGATATTAGGTAGGTAAAAAGTATTAGTAGGTCAAGATTGATCAGATACCAAGCAAAAGACAAGTCCTAGAGAAGTTCTTTTGACAAAGTAGGCTCTAGGACATGGTAGCCTTTCAGCTAGGCATTAACTTAAAAATCAACAAGTGCTTCAAAGTCGAAGTCACTAATTGGTGATAAGTAGTCAACTATTTTATTAATATTTTATGTATTGGACTACTTTTGTGTTACAAGAATATTGATTTTTTTGAGAGGCCGGATAAGGTTTCTGATCAATTGGAGTTCAGAAGACTAAAAAGAGAGTTTGGGTGACTGTATGATACGATGAATACATACTTTGTCCATATGTTGACATGGAAAAAAAATATTGTTTTATCATTTTATCCACAAGATAATGTGGCAAATATAAAGTTTCACCCCGATGACTATGAGATGATTAGGTGATTGAAAAAATAGTCAACACAACTTACCTAGATGGTAAGCCTATGTGGAGCACAATCTGGGTAACTGGAAGAGCTTTCTATTGAACCAAGAAGGTTTTAGTCGATTGAAAAAGAGGATGCAGATGATCAAAAGGAAGATAAGTAATGAAGTCGAACATGGATAAATCTTTATTGGTTAGGGTTTCTTGGTTATGTTCTGGCATTTAGAGATATTATCATTGTATTTGCAGGACCCTGAGTGATACGTGGAGTTTGATACTATATGAAAAAAAATGATAATCCCAGTTAGTCGCATTGACTCAATCCCTGGGGTGACCGGCTCGGTCCCACGGAAGTTTCCCATCGGCCACCAATGTAAATCGGGAAGCGCACGCAGCGGCCAACGCAGATGCCCAACATCCTTTGATTGCGATCCCCATTTGGAGGAAAATTCTTGCAAATACGCCGTAGCTAAGGATCGAACCGTGGGTGCTTGGGTGACAACATGGATGTCCTACCGTGGCACCATGGCCTAGGGGACAATTTGATACAATATGAGGATATATTTATGGTGGTTCTAGTATTTTGGATTGTGATATATCTAGTGGGTAATTTACTGTATTTGGTCAATACAGTTTCTTCCAATTTTCAGTGCATGTTTTATTCTTTATTGTTGTTGATTAGTCTCTTGATCACTTTCCTATTCTTAGATATGGATTAGACACTTTTGCTACTTATGTTTCCTTCATGCTTGCCCTTGATACCGTTGATCCTTGATAATCAATGTTGTTGTATCAGTTTTCTTGTATCTCTGTGTTTACATTCCCTATTCATTTGATACCTGTGATCATCGAGGGTTTTATACTTACGCATGTTGATTAGCATGGTAGATGCAGATTACTGTGATTTGAGCATCTCATCATGATGCATGATAACGATTGTAAATTCCAATATTGTGGGTCTATCGTGATGGTAGTTGGCCTTTAGTGGCATTACTATATAGGTGGTTATGATACCCTATTTCCATCATGATGATGGTGGCTGTATGGCAGTGTACGCAGCCGAGTCGATGATCTGATCTCGACAGTGGTTAGGGGTGTTACTTAGAGAGTATATGGATGATACTCAGGGACGAGTATTAGTAGACAGATATTGGCCATAGGATATACATAGCTATATATGACTACCTATTGATTGGGTCACCAGACTACTTTATGGTAGGGCTGGAGTTATGGCCATTTGGATGTCGGACACCTTCAATTCATATATACATAAGTGCTGGAGCGAGTGTAGGCAGTTGCATCATGCATATGTGCATCATGTGCATGATATATATGTATTGGACCACATGTATATCGCATTTTGGTTGTATACATGGTTGATTCTTGATTGTTGCATTATGTGTGACATGTCATTCATATGGTGCATTACATGGGATCAATGTTAGTTGTTTATTACCTGCAGATATATTATTGATCACATATTGATTTCTGGTATGTATCTGTTCTCTTGCTATTTATCCTGCATTGTCTTTACTTATTATTCACTAAGTATTTTGTACTCACTATTTGGACTCTGGGATTCTTTTATCTTCCCAGATATTAGGTAGGAGCTTATAGACGAGGCTAGAGATCCGCCAGTCATGTCATCTCCCAGCGAGGATTTTATAATTGTCTTTGTGTGGTTGTATATGTTGTGATGTGGTATCCTGTGTGTAGTTTGTCTACTTTTTGTAGTATCGGATTCTATTTCCTATCCATGATTTTGTCGTTATAATCCTTTACGTTTTCGCATTCGTAACTTTGGACTTTTGTTACTTTACAAGTTTATTCGTTAATAGTTGTGTAGAATTAGAAATTTCTTTCTTATGTATGTGTAGGATGTGTAAGTGGCCGTGTGGGTCACCTTTACTTTTGTGTAGTTGTATAAATCCATATTTTGTAGTATGGATAGGCCGTGTAGGTCTTATTACATGTTTGTATTCAGGGAATTATCATAGATACTGGGGAGATACTGCCCAAATTTTTCGGACAGCTATCTCTCGGGTCGTGACACACCAAGTTGAGAAGAATCGAAGGAAAAGGAAAGGGTTGGATGAGTTTATATGTTTCTGTTCTGTTTTCGATTCGTTTCTGCAATTTCCAGTTCTGAGTTCTTGTTAATCCAAATCTTTAGCAACTTTGTGAATTTGGTTATATTGTTAATGTTTAGCTTTTGTTTGGATTCAGATTTGCTTTAGAATTTGCTTAGCTTCATTTTAACCTTTCTTGCAAATCTAAACCTGATAACTAAAACTCTAAATTTTTCCCTGGGCACTGTTTCGTATCACCAAATAAGTTTGTTTGATTACAAACCTGTTACAAACCTTTGAATGCAAATTGATTGGTTAATGCATGATGTTAGTGTAGTTAGTTTAGTTTTGTGCCAAGTTTAGTTTTGTGCCAAATTGTTGTTCCGTGCCAAAGTTACTGTTCCGTGCCAAATTAGGAAGGTTTATCAGTTTTGGTAAATTAGCTGTAGGGGTTGGTGTTTTTGAAGTTCATTGCATTGGATGTTACGATTTGTTGTTCTTGGGTTTTTGTTTAATAGCATTAGTCTCAAGGATAGGTTTCTTTCCATTTCATCATTTCATTTGAAATCATCAAAAGACCATACCCAATTTCATTTATAAGAAAAATCCAAAAAGAACAAAAACACTTGGTTAGTTTCAAATTGTAGTTGAATTCCTTTCTTTAGCATTTTTAATTCTCAGATTTGCCTTAAGACCATCAAAACCCATTAACATTTGAAAAACTCATAAAGAACGACACGCAAGCTTAATTTAAGTAATTTTCTATTACTTCTCAGAAAAATACAACTCGAGGCCCTTATACTTTTTTTGATTTGTATTCTTTGTGGGTTTTCGATAATTATATCAATTTGCAATCCTAATCATGACACATCAATTATAGGGCTGTCAAAATTTTAGCACCATTGCCGGAGAATAACTAGTAGAAATTGTTTGATTTGAACTTGTGCACATTCTCATGTTTCTTTATTGTTGCTTTGATTATTGTTAGTTTCTAAAATGTACGGAAATTCATTTTATCAACAATCACATTCTCAAAAATTTTAACAGCAAAATTTTTATTCACAGGAGCCTTATCAACATTTTCAGCAACAATTGCAAAGTGAACAGTCTCTATATCAATTCCAATAACTAAATCAAGGTTTTCAGCAAGTTAATAACCAATTTCAACATCAAGATCAGAATTTTCAGCATTTTTATCAACCACAACATCAATTTCAACAAAACTACAATAATTTTCAACAATAAATTCAGAATTCACAGTCTCAATTTCATCAATTTCAACCACAATTTCAGCAGCCAATTTAAGATTTTGAGCAGCCAATTCAAGGTTTTCAAAATTAGAGTTTTCAAGACAATTATTCCCAGCAACCTACATCAAGCTTTCGTGGAAATTTTCAGCATCAAAATTAACCAATTCAACCTTTAAATCAATTTCAACATCAACAATTCCAAGCACTACAAGAAAACAGGGCTTCAGAAATAGTTTTTTAAGACAGAATTAAAATTTATTTCAGAGTTAGATAAATTAGAGACGGATTTGCTACAAAATTATTAATCCATTTCATTTCAATAAAATATAACATTTGAAAAAAAAATGAGACAAAAATTAAAATAAATTTGATACAAAATTATATATAAATTTTTATAAACAAAAAAAAATAAATTATAAACGAAATTTGAGACCGTATGATTTCTGTCAAAACATCCGTTTAAAATTTAATAAAAATTTAAGATGAAATTAAAATCTGTTTAAGATTTAGATAAATAAGAAATAGATTTGCTACAAAATTAATAATTCATTTCACTTTAATAAAATATAACATTTGGAAAAAAAATTGAGACAGAATTTAAAACAAATTTGATACGAAATTATATATAAATTTTAATAAACAAAAATAAATATGAATTATAAACGAATTTGAGACAGTATGATTTCTGTCAAAATATCCATTTAAAATTTAATAAAAATTTAAGACGGAATAAAAATCTGTTTCAGATTTAGATAAATAAGAGACAGATTTGCTACAAAATTACTAATCCATTTCACCTTAATAAAATATATCATTTGAAAAAAATTGAGATAGAATTTAAAACAAATTTGATATGAAATTTTATATAAATTTTTATAAACAAAAATAAATACGAATTATAAATAAAATTTGAGACCGTATGATTTCTGTCAAAACATCCGTTTAAAATTTAATAAAAATTTAAGATATTAAAATATGTTTCAGATTTAGATAAACTAGAGACGAATTTGGAATAAAATTACTAATCTATTTCACTTTAATAAAATATAACATTTGAAAAAAAAATTAAGATGAAATTTAAAAGAAATTTGATATGAAATTATATATTAAATTTTGTAAACAAAAATAAATATGAATTATAAAAAGTATTTGAGACCTTATGATTTCTGTCAAAACATCCATCTAAAATTTAATAAAAATTTAAAACAGAATTAAAATCAATTTTAGATTTAGATAAATTAGAGACAGATTTGCTACAAAATTACTAATCCATTTCACTTTAATAAAATATAATATTTGGAAAAAAATTGAGATAGAATTTAAAATAAATTTGATAAAAAATTATATATAAATTTTTATAAATAAAAATAAATACAAATTATAAATAAAATATAAAATCATATAATTTCTGTCAAAATATCTGTTTAAAATTTAATAAAAATTTAAGACAGAATTAAAATCTATTTCAAAATTAGATAAATCAAATACGAATTTACTACGAAAATATTATTCTATTTCACTTTAAAATATAATGTACGATAAGAAATTTGAGATGGAAATTAAAATAAATTTGAAACAAAATTATAAATAAAATTTTTAAACAAAAATAAATACTAATTACAAATAAAATTTAAAATTATATAATTTTTATTGACAAATCTGTTTAAAATTTTAAGATAGAAATAAATCTATTTCAAATTTATATAAATTAGAGATGATTTTTAAAATAAAAATAAAATTTGATTCAAATTTTATATAAGTTGAAATGAATTTATTATGGCCCCCGAGACATAGCTGAATTGGTTACGACGCAACAGAGTTGCAGAAGAGGGCATAGTTAAGATGGTTACGATAGAGCAGACTTACTGAGGTGGGCAGGGATCGAATTTCGGCAAAATTAGAAATTAATTATTTTAAATATTTCTAATTTATTTAAAATGTGTGATTGTTTCTTATAATCTAATAAATAAATGAGAAATATAGGAATAATCTACATAGGATAGATGAAGATAGGCTTGGCATCTTCGGGTGTCGAGCTAGCATTAGACGAAGATGGATTTAATACAAAATTAGAGATAAAATTTTTAATCCATTTATGAAATTAGAGATAAAATATTTCTGTCTCAAAATTAGCCACGGGGCTTTCACAAACGAATTTTTGAGTTGGAATATTCTGTCTCAAAATATTGTTTAGAGACGGAAAAATGATTTTCAGAGACAAAATTGTTTATCTTTGAAACTCTATTTTCTTGTAGTGATCTTTGACTATCTTGGCATCTTACAAAATCAGAGTCTAAATAACTCATAATTTTCAATTGGTTTGATTTATTATTTGTAAGCATGAAGTCTTTTGTTCTTTGTAAATATCGTATAACACTTTTAATTGTTACCCAATGATCCATTCCAGGACTATTTAGATATTTACCCAACATCCTAATAATGTATGCAATATTCAGGCGTGTGCAAACTTGAGTATACATTAGACTACCAATAGCTAAAGTATATGAAATCTTTTGCATTTCTTTAGCTTTAAGGTCATTTTTAAAACATTGTTTGAGGCTAAAAAGATCTTCTTAGGCCAAGGGGTATAATTTGCTATTTTGCATGTTGAATTTTTTAAGTACCTTTTCGATGTAACTCTTTTGTGCCAATGCAAGTGTACCTCAAGGACGATTTCGGTATATCTAAATTCCTAATACAAAAGAGGCATCTATAAGATCTTTCATCTTAAATCTTTTGATAGAAAGTTCTTTGTTTCAAATAAAAATCGTTATCGTTGCTAGGAAGCAATAAGTCATCAACATACAAAACCAAGAAAATACGTCTACTTCCACTAAACTTATGATATACATAATAATTCACGGTATTCACCTCAAAATCAAAAAATACTACTTAATAGAATTCATGATACTATTGTCAGGAAGCATGTTTGAGTCCATAGATGAATTTCTTAAGTTTGCAAGCCATTTTCTTTGCATCTTTGGACAAAAATTTTCTAATTGCATCACATAAATTGTTCATCAATGTTGGAAAACACAATCTTTATATCCATCTGATATAACTCAAGATCAAAATATGCAATCAACGTCATAATAGTCCTAAAGAAGTCCTTCTTAAAAAATCTCCTTATAATTAATACCTTCTCATTAAGTGAAACCTTTTGCGATGTTCCGGTTGAGAACTGCTCCGGGACGCGTCACCGGACCCCCTCGCAAAAGGCTCTGAACAGTAGCGGGTGATGAGGATGATGAAAGCTTCACGGTTGCCTGAGACTCCGCCGGAGTAGATGATGAGCAGCCACAACCTCCGAGATGACCTGAGAATACAAGGATCGTCAGTAGGAAGGCAGAGGGGGTGCCCTGGCGCGACCACTCCGACGGTCAAGTCAGGGACGGTGGAGGAAGAAGATGAACTGTTGAAAACAGAGAGAAGTATGTAATCTCAGAGTTGTGAGAGAACCGAGAGAGATACCTGCGGAGTTGAGTGATCTGTTTATAGAGGGAGGAGCGTGCATACCTGTCGCATCATCATTTAAGAAATGTCTCATCATGATTAATGAGATGGCAGGAACAATCGAGTTTTGTTGTCCCATCGCCGGCCAGGACATATCCAGTCACTGTCTGATTGTTCAAAGGGGCGAACCGCAGAGATATGACATTAAATATAGGCGGCGTGGGCTTGTCAGAGCATCATGATGAGGTGGGCCAGGGCACAATGGAAAACATAAGTAGAACGGGCATAAGGATCCGGTGAAGTGTCGACCGTATGGAGGGACCCGACCAGACTCCTGTTGGACGGACGGGTCCGGCTAGGTTCCTGCCTGATAGGAGGATCCTGCCGGATAGGAGGATCCGGCAGGGATCTTGCCGGATAGGAGGATCCGGCGGGGCTTCTGTTAGCTAAGAGGATCCGGTAAGTCTCCTGCCGGATGAGAGGATCCGGCGGGGTTTCTGTCGGCTAAGAGGATCCGGCAGGGCTTCTGTCAGCTAGGAGGATCCGGCAAATCTCCTGCCGGATGAGAGGATCCGGCGGAGCTTCTGCCGGCTAGGAGGATCCGGCGGAGCTTCTGCCGGCTAGGAGGATCCGGCAGGGCTCCTGCCAGCTAGGAGAGGATCCGGCGGGGTTTCTGTAGGCTAAGAGGATCCGGCAAATCTCCTGCCGGATGAGAGGATCCGGCGGGGCTTCTGCCGGCTAGGAGGATCCGGCAGGGCTCCTGCCGGCTAGGAGAATCCGGTTATCGGGTTGGACCTCCTATGCAGGGACCAATTTGAGACTCAAGTCTGATCATGGTTGGACCCTTGATTTATCCCCGGAACATGCGATAAGACAAACCTTATATCTCTCTACATTACCATTTGAATCCCTTTTAAATTTAAATATCCATTTGCAACTAATGGATTTCGCACCTACAGGTAATGAAACGAGATCCCTAATGTTATTGTCATACTTCAATTTAAAATTTTCATTCATAGCATCAATCCACACCATTGAGAATTCGAACTTTGTATAATCTGATGGAAATTGATAGGATCATCCTCCACTAGTCCTTGAGAAATATTATATAATCATCCTAAATAGAATTTCTCCTTTCTCTTATGGATTTTCTTAATGACATTTTTTCTTGGGTTTGAGAGTGTTTAATTCCTTCTTTAGAGATGATTTCTTCATTCTGTATAGGAAGTTCATTATTGTCATGAAATTCTAAATTTGCTTCATGATCAATGTCTCATACAGTGATATCATCAAAAGCA
>JBBMKF010000100.1:8073787-8086225 GCA_037834155.1 Curcuma caesia
TCTCCAAGCTTATAGATGCAATACCAAGAATATTAAACTGGCTAACATGTATTAAAGAGAAAGAGGTACTTTTTTTTTTAACAGAACCATTTTTTTCTTTTGTGGTGATTTTTTTTCATAACCTATCCTCTAAAAACAAAATACAACAAAAAATGGTCTGAAACAAAAATTAAAATTTAATGGTTTGCCAATGGTGGACTATCTAATCACACTCCCACACTTAAATTTTTGTCCATCTCGGGCAAAATACTCATCTCAGCATTCAAGGCTCTCAAATCTAAGGAAAAGAAATTCAAGAAATGGTACAGAAAAGATGACACATGGTAAAAAAATTATTCAATAATCTATACTAACAAAAAATAGTGAATGTACAGAGAAATAATGAAATGACTTTTATAAAAATCATGCAACTTCATGGTAATGTGGTCTTGATAGAATTAGAGCAAGTTCTAGAGTAACAGTTACCATAAGTGTCACACAAAAAATAAGACAATTAGACTCAATCCTCATTAAGTATATGCAAACCATCATCTTAATTTATTAACATAGAATCCATCATTAACTCATAACCACATGCAATCCAAAAACTTTTTCATGACTGTGAACCTCCAAAATTGATAATCTAATTAATTAGACTTTCACAATTTCTAAAATGATATGGAGTTATGCAGGGGAAATTATTAAGAAAAAATGATAAGCAATTCTACACATCCTAAACCAAACAAAAATAAAGCAAGAAATGAAATATATAAAAAGTAGGTGAGATCGAATAACTCTCCTTCAAGTTGGGTAGATAACCTGTTGCAAAAGTAAGACCCTTGATCACTAAGGATCGCTTGGGTACTCTAAATTTGCAAAATACTTGAAACCAATTGTTGAAATGACTGATGGAAGTGATTTTTGGGGTGTTGCTTCCAGTGCGCAAGTCTCTACACTTTCATATTCTTCACCAAAAGAGAATGAGCCACAGGTAGGTTTTAATGCAACTGGGCTCCTATCATCATTCTCAATGTCATCAAAATAAAAACATAATTCAGAAATATTAGAAATAACCAAATGAAAAGCAAACTCCAACAACATATCCATACAATCCAAATCATCAGATAAATCATAATAAGAAGAGAATGATCCTCCTTTGGATACTTCAATCTTAGTTTTAGCAATTTTAAGGAAGGACTGTTTAGAATGAATGAGGCTCTATGTATAGACAACTCATCTCATTGTCAAATGACAATCTAAGAATCAATATGAATGAATGAATGAATGAATAAAATGAAGATGCAAGAATCAACAATACTAATATATAGTCTAAAGCAAACAAACATCATTTTGTTTCCTCGACAATGGTGCCAAAATTTTGATGGTGATTTTTTTTGTTAGTAGATTTATTTTTATTTTTTATTTATCACACACACCATTCAAAATTAAAATTTATAATTAATCACAACCCTAGTTGTCACTCAAGTAGTATAATAGAGGTCCGGGTCGTCTCTCTCGTGGAATCAATGATAGAAAGCCATTATAAACAACATGGCGCAAGGTTTTTATTGTTGACCTTATTCAACAAATATCCTCCTAAGTATTCACAAAATCTCTTTATTAACAATTAACTCCTACACTTAACACATGGATATTAATTATACATAATTCACAAATTAATACCTATCATACATCCTAATCATAAATTTATTCAAACAACACCCAAAGTAATAATCTCATCCCAAGGCACATAATTACAATTAAAGTACAATGAATTTCACAAATTATAATTTATTCAACTAACCATGTATAACTAAATCTAAGTTATCTAAACATGAACAAACACCACATCATATATCAATAATTGTTCAAAACAAGCAAGAACATGTTAATTATCCAATAACTGTGACAAACACAACATCAATTGATTTTCAAACCATTAACAAAACTAGTTCATATATCAACAATTGCTTAAGTACACAATAAGAAAAGATAGTCAATTCACTTTCTGAACCACAAACACATTCCATTACCAATACATCAAACAACAATTCACATGGCTCAATTCTAAAACACATTCAACAACCAAACATGTTTGGTTACCATCAATTTCAATTCAAGAACAGAATCACATCAAGAACAAGTTTATACCATTATCCATTGCAAAAATCAGACAACAAGCTAAACATCATACTATGTTTCATTACCACAACAATAAACCAACATAACATATTCCATTACCACAATTGCAACAATACAATGTAATTTTCATAATCCAATTCCATGTCTATACATTCAACAAAACATCACATGGTTCAATTAATTCTCACGATTTCAACAACACTTCGTTGATAAACACTCAACAAAAAACATGTAATCAACTCTATCTAACCCATCCCAAATCAAGAACATGTTCATATCCTTCCATTTCAACCATCACAACATGTGGAGACTCACACACCCGACCAAACAACCAACAATTTCATTCCTATTCAAACAATCTTTCACGCTAAACCAATTGGAGTTCAACAACTATTCAATCTCCATATGAATCAATTGAACCACAATTCAGAAACAAAATCAAACAAGGGGATTTGTCTTAATCAATCTGAACAGAACAAGAGAAACAAAAATTAAAATCTAGGGTTAAAAATTTCGATTTTCCTCGATTCAGCACAAAACAAAGAACACAGAAGCTTTGGAGGAATTTCGCCAATAGGAACGTGAACCTCGTCAGAGCTAGACAAATCCGACGAGAACAAAGAACACAAATGTTGTCAATGAAGGAATTTTGTTGTGTGTCAAGTTTCTCTCTTGCTTCAAAGTGGAATTATTCGTCATATTTATGGAATTATTGTAAAGCTTGTGAACCAAAACACATGTTTGGCATAACAAACAACGTTCTTACCTTGTGTTGTCTGTCTATTTGCAAATCATGATTAGTGTAAGAGTCTAGATAAAGAATCTGCTAAGGAATTACTAACTCCTTTAATATGTTCCCATGGACTTTTTAACCCTTTATTAAAAATGACATCTATAAATTTTATCCTAAATCCTTTAATTTGCTGATTGTATTCTACTATAGCTTCACAATCTATTTTAACAGTAATTTTTGATTTGTTACAGATAAAAAGCATAAAGGCATCTAAGCAATAGATTACTATTAGAATTATATATATATATATATATCTTGAAACTAACTAATCTCGGAGACTGTTGTCTGGTCTCATATTCCACCTACCAAATAAATTAGGCTTGTAGTTGTTCGTCCAGAGTTTTAGGTTTGTCATTCCATTGTTCGTCCGGAGCAACCAATATTTTAAATTTATCTATCATTTTAATAGAGGAAAATATCATTACGATATCGTAGCTGGGTATTCAATCTTAAATGCCTGATTAACCGTTACAGTACTGGGCATTGAATCTTAAGTGCCTGCCTGATTAACCAGTAGAGTGTCAGATAATTATGTATTAAGTTAAGCCCAATTATGGTTTGAATAGTGCGGCGCGCTCGCCGGCCTAACAACTGCCTGGTACGGTGTTGCATCAGCTAGCGAACCACCATGAGAATGAACGGCGCGTCCCGCTTTGCCGACGCCAGAGCCCACCTAGTGTCCGCCCTCGACGCCGGCGCCCGCGACCCCCGCTGCCTCAAGCGGCTCCTCTCCCGCGCTGTCGTCTCCGGCCTCCTACCGGACCCCTTCGTCTCTTCCCGCTTCGTGGCCGCTGCCGCACCCTTCGACATCCCCCTTGCCCTCCTCGCCTTCCGCGCCGCCCTCCCCCGCCCCTCCGCCTTCGCCTTCGCCTCTCTCATCCGTGCTCACTCCTCCGCTCCGGATCCCTCCCCTGCATTCTCCCTCTTTGTCCTCATGCTCCGCTCCGGCCTCTACCCCGACCGCTTCATCCTCCTCTCCCTCCTCCGCGCCTCCGCCAACACCTCCTCGTTGCCCACCTTGCTCTACCTGCATGCCGTCGCCCTTCGAAACGCCCTCCTCGGCGACCTCCACGTCGCCACCTCCCTTCTCCACGCATACGCCTCCCTGGGGCTTTTGCAGGCCTCCACGCAGCTGTTCGCCGAAATGCCCCACAGATCCACCGTCACCTACAGTGCTCTAATCTCCTGCTGCGCCAAGGCAGCTTGGCACCATCACGGCCTCCGCATATTTGCCGAAATGGCAAAACACGGGACTCACCCCAACGCATTCGCCGTTGTGGCCGGCCTTCAATGCTGTGCTGGTCTCGGTGCTCTGGGTCACGGCCGCAGCATGCATGCCCTGTTGCTGCGCCGGCTTATTTGTTTGACCTCTGAAGTGGGCACGAGCCTTTTGCAAATGTACACCAAGTGCGGAAGCTTGGAGGCCGGCAGGAGGGTGTTCCATCAAATGGAAACTGTGAGAGATGTATCGGCATGGACGGCGATGATTGGTGGACTGGCCATGCACGGCCGTGGTCAAGAAGCCATAGCTCTCTTGGATCATGGAATGAGGGCAGACGGTGTTGCTCCCGACAGTATGACATTCACTTGTGCACTGCATGCTTGCAGTCATTGCGGCCTAGTCGAAACAGGGATAAAACTTTTTAATGAGATGAAAGAAGTTTATGGAGTTGAGCCAAGAATGGAGCATTATGGAGCAATGGTGGACCTACTCGGTCGTGCAGGGAAGCTGGAAGAGGCAAAGAACATTGTCGAATCGATGCCTTTCAAGCCCAACCGGGTTGTTTTGGGTGCTTTGCTACATGCTTACACCGTTAATGGTGAATCGATGCTTGGGAAGCAACTGGAGAAGCAATTGTTAGGATTAAAATTAGAAGCAAGGAAACAGGAGGGTGGATTCTTTGTTGGGGTGTCTAATGTGTATGCTAGAGTTGGGAGGTGGAATGAGGTGAGCTTGATAAGGGATAAAATGGTTGAAGAAGGGTTGACGAAGGAGAAAGGGTTTGCCTTAGTGGAGGCTGAGGGCAGGTTGCATAAGTTTGTGGTGGGAGATACAAGTCACCCACTAACAATGGAAATGTACAGAATTTTAAATGGATTGGATAGGAGAATAATGCTAGAATGATGGTTCAAGAGTGCATTTCAGAGATGATAGAACCAATATGCCATCATGGTCAAGCATTCTCAAGCACCATTTTCCTTTGGTGTCGTATAGATTGTTCAAAATGGTCAGTTGGTACTTCAGATGTGCCAAGGGTGCAGGATTCAAGCAGCAACATTTATTCGTCTTTCGATACATGATCAGCAATATACTTTTGGTTCTCTGAATTGGTGAGCCACTTCCAGCTAGCATCAGTCTCTTGGTAACTTTCTCAGAAACTCACATCTTTTGATATCATATAGTCCACTTATCACTGATTGATTCTTTTCCCTGCGCTTCACTTGTTCAGCATGATATTGTGTTTTATGCAATTATTCTTTCCTTGTACTTGGCATGTTTGGCATGCTTGAAAGAATACTTGACACTTCTTGGATCCAATACTTGGGTGTGGCAGAATCACCAAGTTCTTCTAGACTTCTAGTTGTAGTCTTTGCTGACTACTTTTGTTTGATAAGATTTGCCCTTTTACATTTTCCCATTTCCCAACATAAGAATATTGTCTAGAGGGGAAGGGACGAATAGATAACACATTAACATAAATCTCTTGACAATACAAGGGCAATTCAATTGTTAGTTGTTCGTGGGTGCTCGTGTGTACAGTCAAGTTGTAAACATGATGAAAATAATAAGACATAATTACATGTTCATATAATGTGGTTAGGAGACTTTGCTCCTAATCTCCGACATATGAGGTGGCAATGTGTCACCCTCAAATATCCACCAAAATTGTTCCTTCACAATTTTACAATCCCAACCTTGGAATGATTACAATATGCTCTTCTCTCAAATAGACGATGAAGTGAAAAGCTTAAGTGAGATGGAAATTATCAAGGGCTCATGTTGAAAATTTTGACCTTGATTAATACCTTGAAAGCTTTGAGAACTTGAGAAATTATTCATAGCAGAAGGATGTTTTCATGCAAAGTTGTTGACTCAAAGATCCTTAAGTGCTTATAAAATAAACTCACGAACAAGCACGTTTAGTCTACCTCTAGTCGATCAAAATGTCCCTCCAATTCTTTGCTCAAGCCTCCTGACTATTGCTCGAACAAAAATATTTTTATTCACCAAATCCTTGCACTCAGTCAACTCCTCGGTATACTAACATTCTCCAATCGAATAAATTTATCTTTATATGAACAAATTCAATTGGTGATCCCTCCTTCAATTGATTTATCTCTCTATAAGCCTATGCAAAGTCTTAGACTGAGTTAAAACTCTGGTCCAATAGTCCCTCGGTCAAAGGCTTCACATCAAGCCATTAGGTAGTCTACCCCTTACTAGTAAAACACATCATCAAGCATCATCCTTGTTGATGTTGCCTAAAGATAACAATCTAATATTACAAATCACTTTCGTAATCTCTCATAGTTTTCATGTCTCCACATCTACAACCTTGTTGATACTCCTTACCCTAGAGTCTGTTAATGCATCGATCTCTAGGATGTTGATGTTTATTTAATAATATGTTAAAGGGGAGGTTGGCCAAGTTGGTGAAAGAATCCAAGCATGCCAAATTTGACTGGATGCTTAGAATGAGTTGAAGAGAAATCCAAACAGGTCAATGTTGATTAGATGCTTGACAGTCATTTGAGAAGTTTAGTCTAGTCAGAAGGTTGATCGTATACTAACAAGGGAAAAAGTCTAGACCAATCAAAGATGACCGGATGTCTGGCAAAGAAAAAGCCCAAACAGGTCAAGAATGATTGGATGCTTGACAAGAAGAAAATTCTAAGGGAGTAAATCTTAGGTAGTGAGAAGTCTTGGAGAAGTGAACTCCAAGCAAGAGGAAAATCCTAAGAGAATGAATCTTAGGTAGTCAGAAGTCTTGGAGGAGTAAACTTCAAGAAAAAAGAAAATCCTAAGAAAGTGAACCTTAGATAATGAGAAGTTTTGGAAAAGTGAACTCCAAAAAATATGATCGAAACAAGGTTTTAGGTCGACCGAGTGCTGTCGACCGAACCAACAGATTTTGGTCGACCAAAGTACAATGTTACTAACACTGTTTTACATTACTATTGTTATTGTACTAATTCGGTGTTGCAAGAAAGTCTTAGTGAATTGGGTCGTTCAGACACTAAGCAGACAAAGTCCAAACATGTCAACTAGACTGGATGTCTGGCAGGTAAAAGACGGTGAGGACATATCTCATTTGGGACAAACCTTAGGCATTAATCTAACTAAAGAAATAAACGAAGATTTCTAAGTCGAGATCAGACAATTATAATTGGAAAAAACATACATATATAAATTGTTCTAATTCTGTTTTGTAGGATTATTATTATGCTAACTTTATTTTGTAGAAAAATAAAGTTATTTGAAATCGAAGGGTTCAAGCAACTGAACAAGATGGTCAGTCGACCGATCAGAATAGATAATCACGACCTGAGCCCAAAAGAATACAAGGGTTCAATCAACTGATCAAGAGAATCAGTCGACTGAATACATATAGAAAGCACAGATCGGATGAGACTAAATCAGCTAGAAAAGGAAGATTTAGGGTTCAATTGATTGATCAGGAAGATCAGTCGACTGATCACGCGAATCTCGCGGGATTGACCTGATCGAATCAGAGTAAGCAAGGAAAGAATGGGGGTCGGTCGACTGATAGGGCGTTCAATCGATTGATAAATCTTGAATTCAAGAACGAAGTCGGCGATATTTGCTTGAGTTCAATCGACTGATCAGGAGGATCAATTGACTGGAAAAAGGTTATAAAAGAGTCTCGTGATCAGCGGCAGACTCACAAAGGGGTTCATTTTTTTAAAAAAAATTACTAGTATATCTTTAAAATTTTAATTTATAAAATAAATTTATTTTACAAAAATAAAAAACTACAAAACCCTCTTTCAATCCTTTTTAGCCGACAGCCTCTTATCCTCTTCTCAAAAAAATGTTCTCTTTTAGCTTGTGATTTGTGAAAGTATGACATTTTTCCTTACTTCCCTCCCCTTTTGGCCTTTCAATTTTGGCATTTTGAAAACATATATCATATTTATTTGTTGTTCTTTATGTGTTAATTGTTAATTTGTGCTTTTGAGTTTTCATCTATTTTGATAGTACGAATCTGAAATCTTTTTTATTGTTTTAGTCTTTTGGAGTGTTGATTGTTGAATATTTGTTAATTTTATTATTTAGGATTGGTTCTAAGTATTCTTATTTCTTGACAATATAAGAGGCTCATGCTAATCCCGTAAACATAAATTCAAAACTAGAGATTTCAATAACAAGCCAAGAAGATTCAATCTGTCATGGTTTGATGAATTTGATTGGTTGGAGTATAGCATTACTAAGGCTGCTTGTCTTTTAGTTGATATAAATTAGACTTTTGTGATTTTATATGAATTATGCCCCCCCTAAACAAAATTTCTAGGTCCGCCCCTACTCCTGATCTGAGACTCCAAACACAGTTCTTACTCAACGATCTCTTCTTCTCTACTGCTCCGTCCGTGCAAGTACTGCTATTGTTATGTTGAGAGGCTCTCCAACAATCTACGACGAAATTCTACTCTTACGTTGTCGTTATATTTGTTAAATATTTGCATTTACATTAAAGGGGATAGTAGTTTGTTACTATCATTCTTATCTCTTGTAAGAGTTTTCTCTTCTTCTCCGAAAGTTTTTCGAAAAGAAAAATATTAGTGGATTACCCAATCGGAAACGGTCCAAGAGATCATGAGCCTTGGAGTAGCAGTCGTTGGATTGTGAACCAAGTAACCGACCTTATCTTTTTGTGATTTGTTTTTCCACTGTGACTTTGTTATGTTTTTATAAAAGAAACGAATAAATTTTAAACGAACAATATTCACCCCCCCCCCATCACTTTTCGGTCCTATAGAGTCCACCTCATATCAGCTTTAGGTTCATCAAATGCATCGAGCCCTTCTTGGTGCAATCATGCCCTAACATTTGTGCATATAGTTTTTGTTGGTACAATCAACTTCTGGTCAAGGTTAACCAAGCTCGAGTTGAGAAGATTATTGGGTTTCAATGTTTGATGGTAGAACGAGATGTCAAGTAAAAGGGAAGATTGTTGCAAGGGAAGATTATTGGTGCAATCGACCTTGGATCAAGTTAATAAAGATTGGTTTGGATTTTGATAGTTGATCAAGTAGGTCAAGGTTGATTAACAGTGGAGAAGTTCAAAGGGGTCACAGTTGATCGAACACTTGGTAGTTGAAAGTCCAACAAGGAATTGGAAATGGAGAAGTCCAAGTGGATTATAGTTGACTGGACACTTAAGAATCGGTGAAATCCTAACAGGTTATAGAGGACCAGATGGTAGGCATGTGGGTGAAGTCCTAATGGGTCATGGAGGATCGGATGTTAGGTAGGATGAAGTCCTAATAGATCATGGAGAACCCGATGTTATACATAAGAAGTGAAGTTTTAACATGTCAAAGTTGATCAAATGATAGACATAAGACGAGAAATTCAAATAGGTCAAAGAGGACCAGATGTTTGACAATGGTAAAGTTCTCATAGATCAAAGTTGACTGGATGTTAGGTATGAGACGAAAAGTTTAAACAGATCAAAGTGGATTGGATGTTTGGAAAATATATCCTAGCAAATCAAGATTGATCAGATACTAGGCGAGTGAAGTTCTGATAAGTTAAAGTTAACTAGATACCAAGTAAGAGGAGAGTTCAGCTTTGTAAGGCTGGAACAGAGATAGCAGTTGACTACTATAGGTTTACTAGTCGATTGATTACCTGAATCATAAATTCAACGTTTAAAGGGGTTTCGGCTGTTGTTCGGGTATGAGCAATCAACTGTTGGGTGTTATCGTCGACTAATGCATCAGTCGAGTAAAGGACTAGATGATTGATGGATTTGCAAGTGTAATCAATTAACTACTGTGCTTAGCAGTGGATTGATGCATCAGTCAAGTGGTGCACTCAACTGATGACAACGTAGAATGAACAGAATGTTTGAAACTCAACCGAACAACTCTACTAATCATCAAGAATCAACTAATGCTGAAGAAAAAGAATCAACTAATGGAGAGTAGCAATCAACTATTACTAAGCTAGATGGAGTCGTTGGACTGACAGAGCAGAGCAATGGTTGAATCTATAGTTGATTAATGCAGGATCGATTTAGGGTCGAATCGGTCGAGATCGAATCGTAGAATCGTACAAGCATACCAAAAGCTCTTAAATTTAATTTAGTATTTGATAGGATGATCAAATTGATCAATAGAGACTAAATCAATTTAATATCTAATTAAAATTCTCTTTACAATAAATTACATGAAATTAATAATAATATTATTAATGATAATAATAGGTTGACAATATATATAATAAATAAATATAATTTATTTATAATTTTTACAATTCAAAATAAATTTATATATATTTTAATGGGATAATTTGATTAGGATTTCAGAAAGTCTATTTAAACTATCTTATTTAAGTTAGAAATTGATTGAATCAATTAACTAAGCTTTAATTAAAAACCTAAAGTTTTTCATTCTGTTGCTACTCCCCTCAGTCCCTCACCCCTCGCCCACGTGTTCACGTTGTAGTCGCTATTACCAACCGTCGACCGAAGCCTTCTCCTCTTCCTCATCGCGAGCAATCGGAGAACAACCTCTGTCGGGTCGGAAACTGCCTCCGCAAGAAACTAGCGACGTCCAAGTTCGTGTGCCCCCCTCTGTAAGTTGTTGGCACTGCCTCAGACACACTCATGCATCTTCTCCGCTATCGCCGCCCGCCGCTGCCTACGACGTATGTAGAATCATACTGATTCCATCGATCCTGTACGATCCCAGCAATCCTGTTCCAATTCTACCTAACCAACCACCCCAAACGATCCAGGATCTATTTGGTGCTTCCGGATCATAGGATCGTGCGATCCTACGATCCAAATCACTATTTTACAAACCATGGTTTCGGGTGTTATTCGGGTTTAAGCAATCAACTGCTGAGTGTTAACCGTCGACTAATGCATTAGTCGAGTAAAGGACTAGATGACTGATGGGGGTTTGCATTGTGATCAATCGACTACTGTGTTTTAGCATTCAACTGATGTATCAATTGAGTGGTGCACTCGACTAATAACAACGTAGAGCGAACAAAATATTTGAAACTCAATTGAGCAACTCTACTGATCATCAACAATCGACTAATAGAGAGTAGCAATCGAATATTGCTAAGCTAGATGGAGCCATTGGATTGACAGAACAGAGCAACGATCGAATCTATAGTAGATTAATCGACTAATGGGCACAAACAGTCGATTGCTAGGCAGATTTCAGCCATGGCCTGAAGCCTATACAAGAGAATTTTGTGGAGGTTTCAAGTTGCTGGTTCTATGTCGATCCTTGAAAATTTTGAGGGGAAGTGCAATGAAAGCCAAATTCTTTCAATCTAAAGCAACCACAATGCGATCCAAGCCAAGTTCTTTTGTGTAATCTTGTTTATTTCAATTGCATTCATTTGTATATTTATATTTGACTTGTATGGTTTGTAATAATAGGTTTGGAAGAGGTTTCTTCATCTTTGGTAGGTGCTCGGCAATGAGGAAGTATAGTGATGCTCATGATAGGAAGCTAAGCCGTCGAGTAGGAACTGGGGGTTCTGAGCCACATAAAAATCTCAGATTTGTACAGATGTTGTTTTATATTTGTTTGATTTGTATTTTAGTTGCGTATTAACATCTTCTAGACAAGCACACAATCGACAAATAATGAACAAAGCGAATTAGTATTCACCCCCCCCCCCCCAACGACATTGCCATTCCCAATAGTTTTAATGTTTAGGCAATATTTTGTCTCACATAAATGTCAAATGTGTAGGTGCAAGTAAACTTGATATAAGTTGTAGATGCAACAATGGAAGTCCAGGAAGGTTCTTGGCAAAGAAAAGTCTAAATGGACACTTGACATGAAGTCCCAACAAGTTGAGTCAACCAAATGCTAGGCAAAAGAAGTCCTAGAGGATCACAAGGATCAGACACTAGGCAAGTGCATAAAATTCCAGCAGGTTGACAAGGACCAGACGCTCGGCACGAAGAGGAAGTCACAAAAGTGAGAAGCATCTCAACATGAAAGAAGTCTTAGAGGTCTAGAAACCTTTTGGCACTAAGGCCAAGTTGACAAGAAAGTGTTAGTACCTTAGGCGAACAAAGACAAATGCGAACTCAAGTTGGAAGTGGCTGGAGAAGGCATGCCAATTAACTAAAGTTAAGCATCAGTCAAAGGTAGGACCAGTTGACTGAGGAGTCGACTGAGTACCAAATAGAATCAAATAGAATGATTTTGTTTATTTTGATTTTGGGGGCATTTGACTAGGCAGTCGACTGTTAGGCATTAGTCAACTAATGAGGTAGATATCCAATTTATTGTTGGTAACATGC
>JBBMKF010000100.1:8086325-8097811 GCA_037834155.1 Curcuma caesia
CTGATGCCAAAATGCGGTAGCATGTAAAATAGGCGAAATACATCTCTTAAAGAGTTATGGGTTGCTAGATGCGTATAATATTTTTTATAAAAAAAATGATAAATTTCAATTAGCTTCATTGATTATCTTTGGGATGACCGATTCGAATCCACGAAAGCTTTCCACCGGTTATTAGGGTAAATCGGGAAGTACACGCAGCGGCCAACCCAGACGTCTAATATCTTTTGATTATGCTATCTATTTGGAGGAAAATTCTTACAAATAGATTGTAGCTAGGGATCGAATCGTAGGTTCCTAGGTGACAATCTGAATGTCCTACCGCGGCACCATTACTTGAGAGACTGTACAATACCTTTTATAATTCACTAGAAAGTTGGACCTGGACTTCTCAATAAACCGGAGCCATTAGGTATGCTGGTGTGATTTGCTTTAAGTGGTGGGACTTAACTATAAGTTTTGAAAGTTGTGTAAAAACTTGGTAAAATACAAACACAATCTTAGTGCTGCCAAAGTTGGTAACTGACTTATGGGATGAGGTAGGTTGGAGAGAAGTATGGCACGAGATATCTAAGAAATTGTAAGAGGAGCATCGAGGTAGCAACTTAATAAGAGGAGACAAATTACTTAAGTGAAGTGTGAAGGATAACACACTACAAGAATAATCAACTTTAGCGACGGAAGATTTCGTCGCTATTCGATCATTAATGACATTTAGCAATTAAATTTTCTTGTTTCTAAAAAATTGATTGTTGACATCATTTGATAATGGATTTAAATTTTTGTTGTTAATTAGCGACGAATATTAATTATCTGTCGCTAAGATTAGCGACAACTATTTAATATCCGTCGTTAATATTAATGATTGAAATTTAAATCTATCGCTATTATTAGTGATGAAAATTTAAAATTTTTGTTACTAATCTTAGTGACATATTTAATATCCGTCATTAGTTAATGATGGAAATTTAAATTCGTCGCTAAGATCGTAAACAAAATGCGTTGTTCCATTTCTAATCTAGCAATGAATGTTTAATTCTGTCGCTAAGATCCTGTTTATATTTTCATAAATAACCATAAACCATCACAAGCGATGGTTTTGACAATACATACAATCTAATATACAACAATACAATTACACTTCAATAAATAATAATACAGCCACAAACCAATCTAACAACTTAACAAATTCAATATCTTAAACCAATCCAATCACGATATAAGTTAAATCAATCCAACAATTTAACAAATTCAATATCTTAAACCAATCCAATCAAGTTAAATCAATCCAACATTTAACAAATTTAATATCTTAAACCAATCCAATCACAATATATCTAATATAACAAATGAATCCACTCAATATATCAAATATCTCAAGTTAAGCTAATCAAATAATGATACAATCACAAATATCAAATATCTTAATATAATCATACCAAGTCAAATATCTGAATACAATCATAGCAAGTCAAATATTTAAATACAATCATAATATATAAATATCTCAATACAATCACATCCTATCAAATACCTAAAATATCTAACTAGTATCAAATTAATAAAATAAGTATATATATATATATATTATGAAAATTAATAAATTAAATTTACATGTTCACAAGTGATAAACAAAAAAAGAAAAGTTAAAAATATTAACATATTTCTCATGCAACTACTGATCAGGATCATGAGGGTCCTGAGTCTCCTGAGAGTCAAAAAGTCATGCGGCGTTTGACTTATGCGAGCTATAAATTCTTGTATTTCCTGCCTAATTTCCTCGTATCTCAACTGAGCTTGATGAGACTCTTGAAATTCTTACTCTAATGTGGAGAGTCAATTCTTCAATGTGACGTTTTCTTGCTCTAGGGCTTCTACCCTAGTAGATGATCTACTAGAACGACCTTTGACCCTAGGGGCCATCACACGATCATAAATGACTCTCGTCTGGGACCCAAGACCGCAAAGGGTGGAGCTTTTTTTCCTTCCACCGATTACATCATAATAGATCTCATTTACCTAATCGATGGAAAGAGTCTGCATCTCACCTCCCTCTCTATTAGGCTGAGATGTCTATGCAACTCTAGCAGTCATTTCATCCTATTTAAAAATAAATTCATATAAGATATAGAATAAGAAAAATTAATCATTGTTAACAGTTAAATAAATTTAAAATTTAAATTCTTACATCTATGCTTGCGACTGAGGATCGACAAATGTGTCATCTTTTAACTTATGTGTCTTGGTAAAAATTTTCCAACAAGTAGGAGGTCGATGTAGCTCATGCTCCTAAATATTAAATAATATAATTAAATTAAAATAAAATTATTGATAATTAAATAATTCTAATATAAATATATTAATTGTAAACTTACCAAGTCTATGACATGTTCGATGATGGAATGAGATCCAGTTGTATGCTTTGTAGATCCGATGTTAGGGCCATCCAACTCAGTGTTTTTGTTGGCTCGAGTTGTTTTTGAATTTGACTGTCATCTTTTTGCAACCCAAATGGCTTGCCATGCATCCCAAACATCATTTGGGATCAGATAAATGATAGGCTTACGTCATTTCTTCTACATTTGTATAGCAGATCCTTGTATAATTTGACATAGATATTATTCTAGGTTTCTTTCAATGCCTTCTCGTGCCCTGGCTCTCAGATATATTTTTTCTGTAAAAAATTATAAATTAGTATAAACAAATAAACTCTTGATAATAAAAATAACTTATCAAAAATTTCTAGTAGTAAAAATCTTGCATGTCCTCGTCTATATGCCTCCATGTAGTACCAAAAAGACACTCTTTTTCTAAATTTAATAGATATGTACGCCGCAACTCGTTGACCATCTGGAGTAAAACTATATTATAAAACATATAAATATTATACATATGTTATAAAAATAAATGTGTGAATTGAAAATGACTAATAATACCATTACTTACCAAGCCCCAACAACTCGCAAGATAGTTTGGCCACCTAGTGCTATTGTCTGATTTGACATATCTATATCTACAAAATAGTATTATAATATATACACATTCTAAACAATAACATTATAACACATACATGTAACAAAACATTATAATACATACACATTCGAAACAATAACATTGTAACATATACATGTAACAAAATAAATATTTTTAACTTGTTCTAAATTACTTTACAATAATGCTAATATTTAATTATCGTTATGATCTAAATAATCAATATTAATATTTTTACAATCCTCCTCGCTAGACTTAATTAATTCAACAAATTCCTCACTGTTGGACATCTCTCCATCATCTATTTCTTGGTAAGGTATATTAGCATTTATAAGTAAGGCAGATGCTCATTGAATATGAGAATCCACTAAATGTATCTCCACTTCTTCATTTTGAAATGCATCATGGTATTGGGCTGTGATGGAGTTCAGTATTTCTATGGTCGAGCGAGCCTTCGTACGACAAACTATCTTGCCTTCGTCGGATATTCAAGATAGAAAATCTGATCCGCTTGGACTGTAAATGAAAGATTCAAACTTGTTGAACCTTTTATTTGCATTAACCTCAACTAAATTGTAGTTTGAGTGTATTCTGGTTCCTGTTCTCGGAGTTGAATCATACCAAAAATATTTAAATAATACACACCTTTTTATTGGTAAGGCAGGATATTCAACTTCGATGATTTCTTCAAGTCTCTCGTAATAATCAAATTCAAAATTATTATTGTTAATAAATTCTTTTACATAAACACTAGAATTAAAGGTTAGTCTGCGTGAATCCCGTTTTGTCACATAAAATTTGAAGTCATTAACGTAGTAACCAGAATACACTTGTATCTTATGGGGGGAGGGGGTCTAGATGCAAGATTGATTATTCTTCCATCTTTCATATTTGATATTCTATGATTGTTCACCTACAATAGTAAGTATGATATAAATTAGATCATAATTTGATACTGGTGTATGAGAAATTATTTATTCTCTAACTTATATAGATTTGAAATCACAATGCAAATTCCGTCTCTAACGTTTCCTTTACCTTACTTGCACTGATTGATGGATTTTGATATTGAAGTTGTTCGTAGAAGCTTTGATGGATGAAAGGTAAATTTAAAATAATTGGGATGCCAAACAAACAAAAAGGGATTTGGTGTTTAATTATGTCAATCAACTCATCTTATGAAGGGTTTAACCTCCTTACAATTTAGGAGTATGTGTGTTCTTGTAGTATGATATTCTTGTTGATTTAACTATTTTGAAATAGATGCACTAATTGGCTTACCAGGAAACTTGAAAATAGAGAACATCATTGGGTCAGTCGGTTGAGTATTATCAGAATTTCTAAGATACTTGCGATGTCTGATTTGACATTATCAGCAAAATAATATGAGCAGAAAGAAGTTGTTTTTTTTTATCCAAATCAACATTACATATTGACTGCTCGACTTTTGTTTTGTTACGAATAGTATTCTTTAATTTCCTCAAAAACTGTTTAAATAGATATATTTATCTATACTGCACTGGATCAACTAGTTGTGCCTCGTAAGGTAGGTGAACGGATAGATATTCCATTGAATAAAAAAATTTGATAAAAATATGCGCTTAAGCTTACATAGTATGATAACAATGTTAGTTTCTAGCTTAAGCATATCAGCCGTTATAATACACTTGGCAGACAAATATATGAAAAATAGACTCAGTTTTGTAAGTGCTTGCCAAACATTATTAGGTAGCAAGCCATGAAAAACTATTGAAATAAGTCTTTGCATGAACATATATGACATCCATGACTTTCATTTCAAATATTTTTAACTTATTTATATTCATGCATTGGACCATATTAGAAGCATACCCATAAGGAAATTTGATTTGTTTCAACCAACTATATAAAACTTGTTTACCTTCTCTGTCTAATGTAGAATAAGCCTTTTGAAATTGATTTGTTGTTTCATTCTGATGTAACTCAGGTTTGCTAATAAATTCTTTTAATTTCTCTCATGATTTTGTGGTGTCTTTAGTTCTTCCAGGAACATTCATCACTGTATTGACGTTAATGCAAATAAAAGGTTCAAAAAGGTTGAACCTTTCATTTTTATGATCTAAGCGGGTCAGATTTTCTATCTTGAATACCCGACGAAGGTAAGAAGAGTTAGTAAATGATTAGCAGTTTGTCGTATGAAGGCTCGCTCAACTAAAAAATATCAAACTCTATCACGACCCAACACCATGATGCATTTTAAAATGAAAAAGTGGAGATATATTTAGTAGATTTCTAGATTCAATCAAACATCTGCATTAATATTACTTGTAGATGCTAATGTACTTTACTAGGAGATAGATGATCGAGAGATGTTCAGTAGTGAGGAGCTTGTTGAACTAATTGAGTCTTGCTAGGAGGATCCTAAAAAAGTTAATATTGATGATTTAGATCATGACGATGATTAAATATTAGCATTATTGTAAATTAATTCAGAACAAGTTAAAAATATTTATTTTGTTACATGTATGTGTTATAATGTTATTATTTCGTCAGATCAGGTAGCATCACTAGGTGACTACACTGTCTTATAGGCTGTTGGGTGTTGATAATATTGGTGTTATTAGTCATTTTCAATTAATATTTTTTTATAATTATATGTATAATATTTAAATATTTTGTAATACAGTTTTACTCCAGATGACTGTCGAGTTGCGGCATACATATCTAGTAAATTTAGAGAAAGAGTGTCTTTCTGGTACTACATGGAGGCATGTAGACGAGGGCATGCGAGATTTTTATTACTAAGAGTTTTTGATAAGTTAATTTTATTATCAAGAGTTTTATTTGTTTATACTAATTTATAAATTTTTTTTAAGAAAAAATATACTTGGGAGCTAGGGCACGAGGAGACATTTAAAGAAACCTGGAATAATGCCTGTGCCAAACTGTATAAAGATCTGTTATACAAATGCATAAGAAAAGATGTAAGACCATCCTTTATCCCAGATGATGTTTCGGATGCATGACAAGCCATCTAGGCTGCAGAAAGATGCAGTCAAATTCAACGACAGCTTGGGCCAACAAAAATACCGAGCTGGTTGACCCTAACATCGGATCCACAAAGCATACAGTTGGATTCTGTTCAACCGTCGAGCATGCTCTCGACTTGGTGAGTTTACAATTAATATATCTATATCAGAATTATTTATTTATCAATAATTTATTTTGATTTAATTGCATTATTAAATATTCAGGAACATGAACTACAATGACCTCCTACTTGTTGGGAGATTTTTACCATGACACACAAGTCAAAGATGACACATTTGTTGATCCTTGATCAAAGGCATTAGACATAAGAATTTAAAATTTAAACTTATTTAATTGTTAACAATGATTAACTTTTTTAATTTTATATTTGATATGAATTTATTTTTAAATAGGATGAAATGACTGCCAGAGTTGTATAGATGTCTCAGCCTAATAGAGAGGGAGGTGAGATGCAAACTCTTTCCATCGACCAGGTAAAAGGTCTATTATGATATGGTCGGTGGAAGGAAGAAGAGCTCCACTCTCTATGGTCTTAGATCTCATGCGAGAGTCGTTTATGATCATGTAATCACCTCTAAGGCTAGGGGTTATCCTAGTGGATCATCTATTAGGGTAGAAACCCTAGAGCAAGAAAATGCTGCATTGAAGAATCTGCTTTCCACACTAGAGCAAGAATTTCAAGAGTCTCGCTATGCTCAATTGAGATACGAGCAAATTGGACGAGAAATGCAAGAGTTCATGGCTCGGATGAGTCAAACGCCACATAGGTTTGACTATCAGGAGCCTCAGGATCTCTATCAGTAGCTACATGAGAGGTATGTTAACATTTTTAACTTTTTTTTTATTTAACACTTGTAAACATGTAAATTTAATTTATTAATTTTCATAATATATACATATCCTTGTTTTATTAATAACCTTTCTAACCATATTTTTTTTTGAGGATTCGATACTAGTTGGATATTTTAGATATTTGATAGGTTGTGATTGTATTGAGATATTTTATATGTTATGATTGTATTAAGATATTTGATATGCTATGATTGTATTGAGATATTTGATATTTGTGATTGTATCATGATTTCATTTGTTTAATTTGAAATATTTGATATATTGAGTGGATTCATTTATTATATTTGATATGTTGTGATTGGATTAGTTTAAGATATTGAATTTGTTAAGTTGTTGGATTGGTTTAACTTGTATCGTGATTAGATTGGTTTAAGTTATTGAATTTGTTAAGTTGTTTGATTGGTTTGTGATTGTATTGTTGTTTATTGAAGTGTAATTGTATTGTTATATATTAGATTGTATGTATTATCAAAATCATCGCTCGTGATGGTTTATGGTTATTTATGAAAATGTAAACAGGGAACCTACGAGAACTGAAATTAAGAAGCTGTAAAAATTTGTCAGATATTAGCGACGAAATTTAAAAATTATCGCTAATTAGTGACGAATATTTAAATTCGTCGCTAAAGTTAGTAATAGAATTAAACATCCGTCGCTAGATCAGAGACGAAATAGTGCATTTCGTTTACGATTTTTGTGACGGATTTAAATTTTTATCGTTAATTAGCGACGGATATTATATACCGTCGTTAATTAGCGACGGAAATTTAAATATGTTGTTAAATAACATTAGCAATCGATTTTTAGACACAAAAAAATTTGGTCGCTAATCGATCGCTAAAGGTTGTTAGCAATTGATTAGCGACGGAATATTTCATCGCAAAAGCTAATTATTCTTGTAGTATATGTGAAATTGGGACATACTTTGAAGTGCTTTGAACGACTTTCCATGAATACCTCAATGGGCTAACATGACAAGAAATCTTGAGGCGAGAGCTCTAGAAGATTTATTTTCCAATATGAATCAAGATGTGCATGAATAGAGGAGGAAGAGAAAACGAGAACAAAAGGAGTGGCTCTTGTGGTAAACAAGAATGAGAAGGACAAAATGGGAAGCACCACTCCCTTCGAATGATCTTCGAAATCTTCACCATCAACAGATAGCAATAAAGAAGCCTACGTAGTAAAAAAAAAGTAGATAAAATATTTCATAATTTAAATTTTTCCGGGAGCAATGTGATAAAGATTATGAGGAAGAAGAACAAGAGGATGGTTAGATGCCTTAATAATTAAAGGGCATATGAGGGGTTATTTATTAGGTTGAAGAAAGAGAGAAGGAATAGAAAAAGACAAGCAAAGGGTTGAAAATAATAAAAACACAAAAGGTTACATGGGATGATACCTCATCGAAAGAAGATGAAGTTGTTAAAAACAGAAACTTCCTAGCCCCTATCGCCAATTATGATGGAGTTCTATCAACAACATCTAAAGAAGAAGAAGAAAAAACAAGAATAAGAAGGGAGCTCAATTATATTATACTTGCTGGATAAGCAAGGTAAACACTCTTTCTCTAGATAAATTATTAGATGCAATTTCAAGTTAAACTAGAATCCTTAAATAAGGATAAGTAAAAGAATGCTCATCTTAAACACTTATTGGAATTTTAGAATAAAAATTAGATAACTTTACTCTTAGTGATTAATTACATGATTTAGAAGTTAAGAATAAGGATTTGAAGGAACAACTAGATACCTTGAGAATGATTCTAGAGAAATTTACTATAGGTTCAAAATTTTTAAACATGATTATTGGAAGTCAAAAGGTGAACTTTAATAAGAATGAACTACAATATAGACAAACTAAAAATGAAAAGATAAATCATTATCTAACTGGGGGCAATCTAATACAGATGATACATAGGAAATGAGCTTATAAATAGTATTTAGTCAATTTGATTGAGATTAAATGATTTTGGGCGTTCAAATCATTTATTGCTCTTTAGAGTATTTTAGAGAAGTCAACCATGTTGGATTCCATTCAATATCAATTAATATGTTAGACGTATTACTTTACTTGATTATAATTGCATGACTACATAACAAAGTTAGATATCTTATTTACCTCTCACATAAAACATAGGTTTAAAGTTGATATTTGTATTTAGAAACTTAGATATCAAGTGAGATGTTAGAAAAATACTATTGATTCATAATGTTAGTTTGATGCATTATAATGAACTATATCTATATAATAATCATTAGCCAATAGAGAAGATGAAAAATTTTATATTGAAAATATAAGGTTCTATTTGACAAGATACGCTTACTATTTTCTAAATTATGTTTTGTGAGGGAGAGAAATATCGAGATGACAACTCAATTAGAGGAGGCAAACTACATAGTATTAGTGCAATTATGCCCCAAGTGGTATGATGTAGTCTTTGTCTGTTGTATTTGATGTGTGTGTAGGGACTATAAGAACATACATGGAGTAGTTCTAGAGCATTGACTTAGCATAGTCAGTTGACAATTCGATAGTTCAAGGTCCTTAGAGACCAGAGAAGGTTGCATGAGGCAAACCGAGTGACTGTAAGACAAGGAGTATCAAGGCAACAAAGATGGTAGTTGAGGGAAGTAGACTTCAAAGGCAAATGTGTGAAAGATGACACAGAGAGAGAAGGATGTAGACCTGAAGGATGAGAGCTTCGAGACGAGGTCAAGCTACAAGGATAAGTCTCTGGTGAGCTATGAGAGTTGAGTCACTTGTACCAATGGGAGACAAGGGTATAACTCAACTTAGGTACACTTGATCTTAGAAGGTCATAGTCAAGGTTTACTAGTTGACTGTATTGGATACCCTTTGACTATGGTCGAGAAACTCAATACCTCAAATAGATTTGAAGTATAAAGATTTAGCAATCAATTGGATATGAATTCCAATAGTTAATTATGTCAAAAATGCCAAAACATAGAATGATTCTATTCTTGGCTGAATCAAGTGCATTGGAAGGAGATAGACTCGAAGGAAGAAGACTTCGAGGCGAGGTCAAACTGTAATGATAATTCTCTGGTGAGCTAAGAGAGTTGAGTCACTTATATCCATGGTAGACAAGGGTAGCATGATAAGCCCACAAATGATGTCACGAATGAGCTTCAAATTAGAATTTATAATCGAAAACCCTTAGCTCACAAGTAAATATAATACAGGGGCCACGAGTCGTATTTTCCAAAGATTAGTAGAGAGTTTATCTGAATCAAGCTAGGATTGTCGTTATTTTTGGGTTTTTTTAATATGAAATGGGGTTTTGGTTTTTCAAATGAAATGTAATCAAAATTCAATGTATCAATTAAAAATGCATGAAACCAAGCAATAAAACCTAATTACCAATCTAACCTAAATATGCAAAACAATTCGAAGTTAAGAAACCTAAACTATCTAGCATTGACATTTATCATCCCTAATTAAGAAATGCAAGAATTAAAGTCCTCAAATTATAGGAAATTACAAGCTAAAGCTAAAGAACCCTAAATCAACAAAATGAGATTATTCTTAAGCAATGCAATTAACTAAATGCAAGACAACAATTAAATCTATCTTATCAAATGCAATTAACTAACAGCAATGCCTAAAACTAATCTATCTAGCAAACTGATACAAAATCAAATAAGACCTGAAACGGAACAGTACTTGATACTGAACAGTGATGCTAAAATCAGAAACAACAACCATTGATCAGAAAAAAATATTTCAGTTACAAACAAGTTGAGAATTTAAGCTACAAGCAACTCTAAACAGATTAGAATTCAAACAAAAGTTAAACATTACTCAAGAAAATCAGATTCGCAAGTTTAATCTGAACACAAAATCAGAAACAGAATTTCAGAAACAAGACAGAAACAAAAATGCAGAAACCGATCTCAGATCTTCCCTTCAATCATCAATCTCCTCCTTGTCGTCACACAAAGCCTGATAAAATCAGAAATCCCAGAAAACAACTCCAAATCTCAGCTTGATTCAATCTAGATTGAATATGATAAGCACACAGAAACCCTCTGTGTAAAACTGAACAGAGCCGATCTAAACTTGATGATTCAGCTGGAATCCTTCAATCCACTTGCAATGTGCTGCTCCGGAATCCTCTAAGACCTTCAAAGAATCCCTCTGAATAGATCTGAGAGCTAGGGTTATGTTGGATCGAAGAAAATACCAGCTTCATTCGTCGCGGATCAGAATCGCTAGCAAAACCCTCGCCGCGCGATCCCAACTGTGATTGATTTCCAAACTTAGCTTGTAGTCGTCTCTGGAATTCGAAAATGAATTCGGAAGGAAGAAATCTGGAGATCCTGCGCTAACCTAAGAAAAACAGACGAAGAAGCTTGCGGGACGAAGGTGCTACAGGAGTCGCGATAAAATGCTCAGTGAAACTTCTCGTTATAACTGAGATTCGAATTACGCCGGTTCAGTACTGTTTAGACCGGGTTTAATTATGGTTTAGTGACGGTTCAGCTCTAAATCAATCCGGTTCAGCTCCAATTCGACTCCGGTTCGAGTCAAATTCACATGGGTTCAGTCCAAATCAAACTTGGGTCTTGATTCATGAGGTTGGATCCATCAAT
>JBBMKF010000100.1:8097911-8108878 GCA_037834155.1 Curcuma caesia
CCGCCACTGAGTGCAAGCAATTGATATCTCGATTTTAATTTTACCTTGATCTCAAGATTAGCTGTGGATTGGATTCTTTTTTTTTTAATATTTAGTTGAAATGCATGCCTAATCAATACATTGTTCGCCTAATTATATGATTAAATGCATGCCTAATCAAAGTTTTTAATATATTATTGGAGTTAATTGAAAATTTTTTACTAGATATATTACCAAATTTTAATTTTTAATATGTGGTTATGCTGTGTACAAAGGGACAACAAATTTCTATTTTTTTTTTTTGCTAATATTGTTCTTATATAGAATTTAATCTAGTTGATTTTTAATTGTTTCTACTCCTCTAAAATTTTACTAATTTAAATTGTTCTTATGTGGAATATTGAAGAACATAATTATATTAAATTTTTAACTGCTAATGTTATTGTTGAATTTGTATAGCCGAAAGTGAGATATATATTAGAAACTGTATTAGAAATGGTTCTTTAAGATTTATGAGATTCCAACTTATCATGCTAAAATTTATTTGTATTAGGTTATTTTAATATCATATCAAGAGAGAACAGAAGAGAAATAATATTCTATCATTCTTTAAACTAATAATTGATAATCCTTCATCATTCAAGAGGATCGAGACTAATACACCTATTGCTAATGAGGAGTTTGAACTTCCTTCTAAATCTTAAAGAGTTGAGTTTAATAAAACTTAACTGGATCCTGGATTGCATATTTTCAATGTGACGATATCTTATTAATTATCTTTATGAAATCAGATGAGCTTATATCAAAATGAGGGCATTGTTGGGTTGCAAGGTTGTAAACATAGTCCCACATCTAAAACACATGGGAAAGATCATGGGTTTAAAAGGATAGAAAGTATCTCCATTGGCATGAGGCCTTTTGGGGAGAGCCCAAGAACAAAACCATGAGGGCTTAGGCCCAAAGTGGACAATATCATGCCATTGTGGAGATGTGGACATTCTTTAGACCCAACAGCTAATAGCAACAGTCCCCGACAATTGCGCCAAAAACTTGATAGCTATCGCAAGAGTACGACCGTCATCAAGTAATAAAAAATATTGAATCTACAGGGACTATTGATAGTTATAGTGATGTCACAAGGCTAGTTATAGTGATGTCACAAGGCTAATTTTGTTGTCACAAGGCTAGTCCGAAGAAATTGGATCGGATCAGATCTTATCTAGGCGCCCGGATAAGAATCTAAGCGCCCAGAAGACTCTATATAAGGAGGCTGAACGTGCACCATAGGGATCATCCTCTCTACGCCCTACTTTCCATCCTGCAGTGCTGCCGAACGTGATCAATGTCTCACTTGTGCAACTGGAAAGTATCAGGAGGAGTACGTTGCGCTTAGGACTTCCAGATCGGCAATACGAGTGTTGTCTTTCTTATTACAGTCTTATATTGTTTATTTCATTTATATATTTGTTCTAGACTACTGTAAGATGGGTTTCTCCACCTCCGAAAGAATATTCGAAAAGAAGACCACTAGTGGATGGGTGTCTCCCATATATAGGCCTTGGAGGTACTAATCCTGCGGGTTATGAACCAAGTAAATCCACGAGTCTTCTTGCATTATTTTCTAATTCAGCTGCTTTATCTCTAATAGAACGAACGAATAAAAACAAACCAAGAATGAAGCACACACTATTCATCCCTCTTTTAGCGCACCCTAATGATCCTATAGTACTTTCAAAATCTCTAAAACTTAATACACTTAAAAAAACTCACTTGCACAACTTATTTTTAAAATTGTTTTTAATTTAAACTTTTTTAATGGTTTAAAAATTATTTTTAAGTGAAATATTTTCTTGGAAAAGGTGTTAAGAGTGTTTTCAACTTAAATTTGCTCTCTAAAATTATGTTTCTACCAATTATTAATTATGTTTTTAAATTAAAAGAGTATTTTTAATAACCTAAAAATATTTTGAAAATTCTTATCTCTCAAACTTTAAAATATTATTAGACAACTCATTTTTGAGATAACTTTGAAAACCTATTTTCTAAACTTAAACATTTCTCGAAAAATTTTTAAGTAGAAAAATATTTTGAAATCACTTTAAGAAATCATGCTTTTAAACTTAAAAATCCTTTACAATGCACTTTAACAAATTATTATTAACACAAAGGATCTCCCATCTTTGATGTATGTCAAAGGGGAATAAAAAAAGGATTTCAAAAGCTAAGTGTTTTTCAAGGGAAGAAAAATCTTTTTCAAAAACTAATAAAGTTTATAGAAAAGTAATATTTTTCAATTTTGACAAGTCAAGTGCTTTTACCGTAAAGGTTCTTTAATTAGTAGAATGTTAAAAGTATTGTTTGACTTCACTCCTCTATAAATTGAGATACCCTACTTTTTTATATTTGTCAAAGGGAGAGAGAAATAGGGTTAAAGTTCAGGAGAAATTTATATTTCAAGGGAGATTTATACTCTTCTTAGAAAATGAAAACTAAGTTAAGGGGGAGAATTGTTTCAATATGCTAATAGGGGGAGAATTTATACTTATTTTTTCCCACATTAATTCATGTTATAATTTATATTTATTTTTTTACCGTATTAATTGATGTTATTTTTCTCTTAACTTTAAATATGTTGTTAATTATAAAAAAAGGGAAGATTGTTGGTACAAGTAGCACCATTCAATCAAACTTGAGTTTTGATATTGGCAAAGGGTCAAAGGGTCAAAGGGTCAAAGTTAAGGTTACTTATGATCTAATATGCTTAATCAAGTTTGCAAGAAAGTCCTGGTATGTTAGACTAGGAAGGGAAGTTCTTATCGGTGAGACTAGGCAAGGAAGTCCAGGTCGGAGGAATTAGGCAGGAAGACTTGACAGATCGAAGACATCAGACAGGAAGCCCTGGGAGTCGATGACACCAGGCAGGAATCCCTAGGGGTCGAGGACACCAAGGGGAAGTCTAGATGGATCAAGGATCAGAGGTCTAGCAGAAGTCCCGAGGGTCAAGATCAACTGAGCAAAAGTCCAAACAGGTTGGGTTAACCAAGGTTTGGCATCAAGTAAACTCTCTCGAGCGAAGTAGTAAGGGCGCGCTCTCGGAAAGAGAGCAATAGAGATTTCATGAAAGATAAAAAGTTGAGATCGGATAGCTAAAAGCTGTCATTCATACTCATTATATTATGCTTGTAGTAACACTGTGATGTAGGTAAATTGGAATGCATATTGAAGTTTGGCCCTGGGCAAATCTAGATGCCTAGAAAGAGTTCTAAGCCCTTGGAAGTGTTCCAGGCACCTGGAATGGTTTTATATGCTTGGATGATATAGAACACAGTGAACAACTGAGTTGGCAGGTTTTGATTGGTTGGTATACGTAATCGTCCAAGCATCCAGAAGGATCCAAGCACCCAGAAAAGGATAAGTCATAGCCAAAGCAAAGTCTAATCCAATAGCCACCACATCAGCATTCTAAGGGTCAAAAGGGATCCAAGCGCTCGAAAATGGATAAGTCAATGATAAGATCAGATTGAATCAGATTGGCCTCGTTGGAGGCACCCGGATGTGGATCCAAGCGCTCAGATAACCCTATAAAAGTACGGTTCGATCAAAGCTACAGAACAACTTCTTCTTTGATCATCCAAGTGCTACTCTGCAAATCGAAGTCTCCGAGATGATGTGCTCAAACTTCAACAACACAATGACACCACGGAACTGCTACGAGATTAAATGAGCCTAGTCTTTGGTAATGCCTTGTTAGTTGCTACTTTTTTTTACGTTTCTTTTGTGAACTTAATCTCTAAGGGTTGGTAGGTTTGTTACCGAACCCTACTATTGTAAAGAAATAAATCCTTTTCTCGTTTGAGAAGAAGATGAATAGTGATTGTTCAACGTAAGTGGTTAAACTGACTGTGGGCCTTGGAGTAGTAGCCAAGCAGTTATGAACCAAATAAAATAACTTTGTGTATTTGTTAATTTATTTTATTTTTGTTGCAACGATTTGAATTCGAATGATTTTTGAATGCGTATGAAGCACTCTATTCACCCCCTCTAGCTCTTTATTGATCCAACACACACCTCTTATAAACTTTAGACCCAAAACTCATTAACAACCCATCATTATTAACGATATCAAGTTAATGGGTTTCATATATTTGATCCACACCCAACATCACATAAACCCACAATCAAGATCACTATATCGGGTTATATCCGTAATGACATATCCACATGTTGTTAATTAACATGTAAACGCATACACAAATTAGAAATAATTCAACAGAATGATCCATCATGTCTGGATTACAATGAATAACTGATGAGGGTTTGAGGGGATGTAAATTGATACACAGATGGTCTTCTAGAATATCTAAGTCCATGTTTACTAGACTCTAGAAATCTACTCTGACGAGTCACTCAGACGGATGTAAAGGAGGTAGGTGCTCAAGCGAGCATAGTGCCCCGACTGAATATAGAGCACCTAGGAATAACTCTGTTGCTCGAGAAAAGAGCAGTTGAAAGAAGAGGATATTATGGATGATGCATGCGAGTGCTCAACATCTTAAGAAAGCCAAGCAATCACCAGGCAGACCTAGATAGGGTCACTCGAGTGTTTAGGTGTAATGGAGGGAGGTAGTGCTCAAGTGCTTAGGAGTTGGTGTGGACGGAAACATGGAGGAAGCTATGGTTTGTGGTTGTGCAACATGAAAGGATGGAGCATGCATTAGAGGATCCATTTTGGTGGTCAGCAATTTCCCAATCATACTTAACACTGCAAGGCTTTGATGCCAATGGCATAGTCAGGATTTTCAATTACCCTAGGCTAAATTATGAAAATAATAATACATATATGTATAATGAACATTTAACAAACATATAACATTTAGATACCAATATCTTTTTACATAGTTCATATAAAATACTTCAATATTTACTTAGGTTGTGCTTGACGAGATTTAAGAGTATAAAACTCTCTATTACTGATTTCAATCTATTTTCTTAGATAATTGTCATTCTATGCAGAGAATCATATAATCGGAAAGTAAATCATCCTCCATCTTGTTGCAACATGTCGTTTTGAAAATTTTCATAACTGAAAAGGCTCTCTTTACCGTTGTAGTTGATACAGAAAGAGTCAATACAAGATGAATCAATCTCTAAATCATAACATAACTCTCAACTTTTTTGGTCACAATCATTTCTCTATATAATGCAGAAAGAGTAGAAATTTATTGAAATTCAAGATTACAAACTATGTCAAGTTGATAGTGTTCCAATTCAGCTTTCAAAGCATGAATTTCTTGTTGAGTGAAATCAATAAGATAAAATTTTGAAGCAAGTTTGCAAATGTCGCCCACATTAAAGTTTTGGAATGAATCAGTAGGATCTAAAACTGAATAAAGAGCAAGAAGTTCCATTATTGCTTCACTGAATTTATAATTTAGTTTCATCATTTGAAAATCTATTACAGCATTAAAACTATCATAGTAATAATGATGCTCAATTGTGACATGATATCATTGTTGACAAAATGACTAACTTTATAAATACGGCTCATATTAGGCATCTCAATGTTATGTTATATTGTTCACAAAAAGCCTTTACTTTCTCAAAAAAATCATCCCAACCATCTTCTCTAAATTATAGAAGGATGAATTTTGTGGCTTAGACAAATTTTAAAGCATTCATAATGTCTTGTAATTTATTTTATAGAGATTGACAAAGAATGTCAATGGTTTCTAAAATCTTTTTCATCAAAACAACATAAATATAAATCCAATACTCATAATTATGTTACATAAACCACTAGCTTCCCCACGTATTGCACCATTTTACCTATTTTCACTGAGATTTCCAAGGATCTTACAAGTTGTTGAATACATATCTATCAAATTCCTAACAGAATTATAATGAGAACTCCAATGAGTAGCACCAGGTCTATACATTGTACCAATTTGATTAGCCCATGTACCAGACTTACGCTCGTCAATAGCCAACATATATGCAATCTCTTCTTATTAAGTAGATTGTAAATCACTAAGATATTTAGGAGACAAAGTCATGAAGTTTACAATGAAAGTCAAATAAGAAAAAAATTGCCAAATAGAAGGCACATCCTTAGCTGCTGCAAACCTGCAACCAATGTTAACTATAAATGATGAGCAAAATAATGTACTTAATAGGTACATGAACAATCTTTAAGAAATAATAGAAGCTCATTCCATTCACCATGCATATTACTAGCATCATCATACCCTTGTGAACAAAGATGTCAAAAATCGATTTCTTAAGGCTTGCTAATGTTGTGTCCTCAACACTCAAAATCTCAAAGAAACATTCCACCAAAAAATTAAAATTATTAACAAATCTTTGCTCCTTTTTTGATTAATCTTGAACTTCATCAATAAGAATACAAAACTTGGCATCTCTCAATTCATCTCGAATCATTGTTCTCATTTTATTAGCAAGAATATCCAATATTTCCTTTTAAATTTGTGAAGAAGTGTATTTAGCATTTTGCGGGGCATTATGTAACACAACTTTTGTAATTTTATCATTTAAATGTGCTTGAAATTTCAACAATTCAATAAAATTTTCATGATTTAAGGAACTCTCTGATTCATTATGGCCTCTAAAAGGGCAATCTTGAGTAGCAAGCCATAACAAACCTTCAATTGTTGCCTTTAGACGCAACATATTCTTTATAATTTCTTTCATAGATTGAGCATTCATCACTTTGTCAATATTTTACTTTGGTTTCATATATCCTGAACACATTTCACACATCTATGTGATGAAGATAATGAACCAACATGAATAAGAAATACATATTTTTCTTCATCATTAATTCTCTTTCAACTGTTAAACCCTTCAAAAATAAGTGCAAAATAAGCCAATGAATTACTTACATTCTCAAAAAGAAAGCTAGAAAATAATATATTTTGTCCTTTGAAGATGAATATTCTAGTTAGGGAAATTATTTGAACCAATCATATTGAAATCGACGATTTTGCTTTCCAATTTTTGTTCTTGGATACCAAACAAGTTTGGGTTGATAAGACCTTGCTTTGATATATGCTCTTCTAATCTCATCTCGCTTATTACTAGGGTATTCACAAATCAGTTTTCATAATCCTGGATCTCGTTCAATAGAAAAAATATAAAATTCTTCCTCTCTTTGTTCTATTGGCCTAGATATAGAATGAGATTGTAAATTAGAAGTAGAAGGTACAACTATTGGTCTAAGTGGTATATTACATTGCAATTGACTATTAGATTTAGATTGATCATTTCTCTTCGTAAAAAATGACAGTAAGAATGAGATTGTAAATTAGAAGTAGAGGGTACAACTGTTAGTCTCAGAGGTATATCACATTACAATTGACTATTAGATTTAGATTGATCATCTCTGTTCCTAAAAAATGATAATAATATTTTTGACTTTTTATTTGAAGGTTGTTGATGTTCCATTTATAACCTAAGGACAAAAAATAACTAAAAATTAATTATTTATAATCTAAGAATAAAAAATGATTACCAATCAATTATAACAAACTCAAACATAATAATAAATTAATTTATTATATCCTAACATTCTCAAATATTAGAGTCATAATTTTCAGATAATTTGAAATTAAAAAATCAAATAGTTTCAAATAAAATGACAACTAAAAATTTAAAATTATCTATAATTTATCACTTTAAGATAAGAGAAGTTGACTACTACCCGTAAAACCCAGTGCAGTGCTGAAATTTGAAATGTCTGAAGTCAAAATAAAAGACTTTAAAAAGGAATAAATATATAAATTGAAAATGTAAATATTGTCGACAATGTCACTTTGTCTTCTTATACCTACATATTTATATTTTCTCTTTAATATAAATTCTTCAATAAAGGAATAATGTAATGCTTCTCTTTAATGCTAAGGAAATAATATAAATTGAAAGAAAAAATAATAACAAACTTCAAAACTTGTTGTGGCAGCTATAACTGAGAGAAAAGGATTGTAAAATAAAACTCAATTGCTAAACTAGAAAAAGGAATAGAGAGGAAAAGAGATAACCTTGGACCCATGACATTGAACGGCTTGAAAAATGGATCCCAACTACGCTGCCCCTATTGTTATTATGAGACTGTGCTTTTTGAGATTAAGCTACTCCTGTCTACTACTCCTCAATGCATCAAATGGCAAACAAAAGAAAATTCTTTTTTTTCTTCTATTAATTGAAACAACGTCATTTATTGATAAGATTTTTTTTTAGTTTGGATTGTATTGGCTCTAATTGATGGATTGCACTGGGCCTCAAGTAACACTGGGCTTTAGCCTAGTGCAGCCAAGCACGGGTTGCGCCCCTATTTGATGCCAATTATTTTGATTGTACAATTGATCACTATAAAAAAAATTGGTTGTCTCTTTGACTTGTCTACAATTTGTTAACCAAAATTATCTTTTCTTTCATTTGATTTGATATACTTCAGTAGCAAAGAAAATAATATTGTGATATTCTAACTAACTTATTATTATGAAAAATTATCTTTAAAATATAAGTAATTAGAATAAGCCTCAAATGAATAATGGTTATCTGTATAAATAATTATATCAATTCGACCTTCAAATAATTAAGCTTTAATCATAATGATTTAGATTATCTTTGAAATAAAAAGTGTAATTTCAGATGAAAATATGTGAGGAGGAAATAAAAATAAAATTTTTTAAGGAAAATTTAAAAACTATAAACCTAGGAGGCCAGGGCGAAGCCAGGCATAGTTGTACCCGGGTTGTAGCCCGTGTGGTCCGACGGCGACGAGAAGAAAAAAACTTTAGATTTATGGAGGAGAGGAAAAAAATTTAAGAACTAGCCCGGCCGGGATATACTGTCGGCGTAGTCCAATAGTTCGAATCAGCCCGGGTAAATTACCCGGGCTGGCTCCGCCATTGCTAGGAGGTGATGGGAAATTTTTAAAATGGAAAATATAGAAAAGAATTATAGTATCAAATTAGAATTTTATAAAGAATTGTGGTAAATAGTTAAATTATATATCTTTTAGGTTTAAAATAAAATTTATCTAGTGAAAAAAATGAGAACTTTGTAGGATTAAAAAATGTAATTTAGTTAGAAAAATTAGGATGAAATGAAAAACTAAAAAATATTTTAGGGACAATTTAAATTTATGAAGAATTATAGATTAGTATCAAATCGAGGACTAAATTAAAATTTTTAGAAGAATATAATATCCCAGTAATATGTTATATTTGTTGATCCGTTGGTAGGGAATTGTAAATATTAATACAATCCATTACGCCAAGAAATAAAATTTAAAGGTGAACATAAAATTTATAAAAATGCAAAGACAAAAATATAATATTATTAGTGAATATATCTACTTGAAACGTTAGAAAAAATAATTATTAATAAACTTTTAATTATGAATATGGAAATTAAAAGAATATAATAATATTACTCTCTCATTGCTATTTCATAAAAACAAAAAATAATATCTCGCTTAAGAATGTCCTGGAGTACTCTAGCCCAGCTCAAACAAAAAATTATTTTGTAGTGTATGTAAGTGTTTTACTTAGTCTAGAGCCACTCCTTTCGCACTCAATGTCCAACCCACCTTATTAAGTTCAAGCTCTCAACTATAATTCTTGAATCCGTCCCTATTTGTAAGGTACATGAGACTAGAGTGCAATGCTGTTGAGGAACAAACAAAACTAGTGGAAACAGATACATGCTCTCCAAAGTGGAAACACCACTCTTGTTTGGTTGCCTCTAACTTCAGGAATTAGACACCTGAAATCAAAACCCATTAGTCATCCACATTGCACACAAGCAAGCCTAATCCACACTCACATTAGGGTTTTAGCGTTCAAAATAGTGTGCAAAGCAACTAGTTTTGTCTTTCTCATGTGGAAGTAGCTTCATCATATACTCCATTTAATCATGGGCAGGAAAAAGCAGAAGCTACAAGTCGATTTAGAAGTTCCACAAGGTTTTTCACGAGAAAGAGAACGACATTAATTCTGACGACACATTGTATCCAATGATAACCAGAAAATGGATGACTAGAACTCGTGACTGCAGTGTCCTTCAGGTGCAGCACAGTGTTAGTATGTCATTGGTCCATGTTCTGATAGCCATGCCCATCCTGAGCCCGTGTGGAAATGGGTGCATGCTTTCCTCTTTGAGTTAATATTGAGAAGTTTCAAGATATACAGGAGCAGTATAAACTGGATCAGTATTATTTGTGTTTCTCCTGATGATTTACAGTAGCGAAACTGAACAAGCTTTTGTGCCAGTTCATTAGTCATTTGAGTTCACTGGTGCTTGTTCTTTTCCTTTTTAACTTGTTTTTGATTTGATGTTTCAGTGGAATGGAGGGGAGAATACTGATCCAGTAGGCCCTGCTGCAGCATAAGGAGTTCCTAATCCTGCTCATAATTAACTGACCACCACCGAAATTCGATTTCCCAACACTGCCTCAGGGCCCTTTGCAATCATTGTCACATTGTTGGATATAGTAATCAGTAATTAGGAGATCATCCCTCCATTTCTGTACTAATCGAAACAGAAAGTGTCACGCCTCATCATTATTTTGTGCCCATCATTGTTAATTATGAGAGCAAGATCATGAAATATGAATCACGTCTGTACTTTGCTCTGGTTCCTAATTATTTTAGATTTCCATATTATTTATCATTACGAGCATCTGCTTAGTGCAGAGTTATCAGCATGCGAAGTACGTTGATGTCTGAGACATAAATTTCGCTTTGAAAGAAAAGATTTAATCCGATGGGACAAATTGTCTGCGCAAATAGAGACGAACACGTACCGCATTAATTTTCACAGAATCTAAATCTACGAAATTCAAATCTATCCACCATGATCGCGCATGGCATACTGCAGGACCTCGCACTTCAGCAAGCAGCGGGGCGCAGGAAGGGCGAGGCAGAGGCCGGCGCCACCGCCGCCGCCTCCGCCCTGGTGACTGCGCC
>JBBMKF010000100.1:8117440-8128590 GCA_037834155.1 Curcuma caesia
TCTCCTTGGGTCATCTGAAATAGACAACAAAAAATAGCAAATTTATTCCAAGACTGGATCTTGGTTTTAGTAGTGCGGTAGAAAAAAAAAATGAAGGAAAAACAACTCGAATGGTGTTGCACCAAATTCGATAAAAATCGAACGAATAGAAAAAAAAATTTTGATCTAAATTTAGGCAACAGTACCCAATTTAGATCATGCCACGAAAAATACAAAATACGGAAAAATAGATCTCCCCCGGCTCTTACAGTGGTTGCACCGATTCAGAGCAAACCTGACTCTAATACCACTTGTAGGATCGAGTGCACGTGAGAGGGGGGATGAATCACGTGCTTTTTTAAAAATTCGTTCGTTTAAAATCAGAGTTAGAATATTTGAGCTTTGAAAAGCGTGCAGCGGAAAATAAGAAATACGAAGCGGGAAATGCACACAAGAGAACATAGAACGATTTTACTTCATTCGGAGGCTTCGGCGACTCCTACTCGAAGGCTCAGGTCCCTTGGACCTTTCCTGTGGGCAATCCATTAAATCTCTCTACTAGAAAAAACTCTGGTAGAGTAGGTGAATACAATGAAAAAAAGTGTGACAATCCCACACTTTTAACTTTTAAATAAGTGCAGAAAATAAATATTAAAAAGTTTCTTCGTTACCCAACAATAGAAAATTCTGGACAAGCTCGGATGTTGGAGATGATCTTCCTGCAGAAGTTGGACGTGGTCGTGTCGAAGCTATTCTGATTCATGCACTGACCGAAGCTTTATATAGATACTATTGAGTTTATCTAGATTTGTAAATATTTTTAAAAAAACACAAAATTTGATCCACACCTTGTAGTTTATCTTATCTAGGATCAAAGAATAATTTAAATAATATATATATATTTATAAGAAATTTTATCCTTCTTAAATATTTATTATAGGTAGGAATAATTTTATCATTTAATAAAATTTCAGATTAGCAAAATAAAGAATAATGAAGATTAATTTTGCAGAGTTCACCTGCAAAATTAACCTCCAAAATTAACTTAGTCTATATACCAAATAAACCCTATAAAATAGAGTTAGTATAATAATAAAATGTACTAAAATACAGAATATTCAAAATTAATTAGATCCTATCAATCCAGACTAGGATCTAACCAGGCCTCAACTTAGATCACCGAAATGGGTCTAAGTTGGATCGCGCCTAAAGTTCCAAAATGGAACTCGTCCTCACTAATTTGCTCATCCAGTGACTTACCTTACTTACCTAGGCGCAGCTTTACTAGACTTCTCTAACCCACCAGGTCTTTTGCCGAGGCTTAACCACCCTGGTCTTCCTGCTAAGTCTCCACCAACTTGGACTTCAGTATTAGTACAGATGGAATTAAAATATCTCTATAATGGTATGATATTATCCACTTTGGACTTAAACCCTCATGATTTTGTTTTTGGGCTCTACCCAAAAGACCTCATTCCAATAGAGATATCTTTCATCTTATAAACCTTCTTATAAACCTATGATCTTTTCTATGTATTTTCAATGTGGCACTTTGATTGCATCCCAACAATCCTCACCTCAAACAAAGGACCACTAGAAGTCCCCCTACCATTTTTTCCTCATGGTCTAGCTGCCATGTTCCTCATGGTCCAGCTGCCATTTTTTTCACATGGTCCGGCTGCTATTTCTTTTCGGATGGTCCAGCTGCCATGTTCCTCATAGTCCGGGCCTCCCCTACCTCCGTTTTTCCCGAGGGTCCCCACATGGCTCTACATAGACCATGACTCTAATATCAATTGTTAATGCAGATGGAATTAAAATATTTTCATAATGGTATGATATTATCCACTTTGGGCCTAAGCCCTTATAGTTTTGTTCTTGGGCTCTACCCAAAAGGTCTCATTCAATAGAGATATTTTTCCTCTTATAAACCTATGATCTTTTCCATGTATTTTCAATATGGAACTTTGATTGCATCCCAACATTCAGCCAGTTGTCAGGACTCAACCATCCTGGACTTCCTGCCAGGACTCAACCATCCTGGACTTCAGCCTATTGTCTAGTTCTAAGTCTTTCAACCCTGCATACTTAGTAAGAAGGTTAAACCCATAACAAATCTAACTTTAACCTATTTGTCATTCATCAAAACTTGAGTTTGACCGTTAGTGCAAACTGTACCAACAGTAAGAGATAAGTTTTTAGTTTATGTCAACTCAGATATTGCTTCTTGTAATTATTATGTCGCTGTACTCGGGCCAATCATACTCGAGTCCTCACATTGGAGTCGATAACTCTCGAGTCCTCACACTCGAACAACAATTCTCGAGTCCCCGCTCTCGGGCTAATCATACTCTAGTCCTCATATTCGAGTCGATAACTCTCGAGTCCTCACATTCAAACAACAATCCTCGAGTCCCCGTACTCGGATTAATTATACTCGAGTCCTTATATTCGAGTCGATAACTCTCGAATTCTCACACTTGTACACCAATCCTTAAGTCCTTGTACTCAGGCTAATCATACTCGAGTCCTCACATTCGAGTCGATAACTCTTGAGTCCTCACATTTAAACAACAATTCTCGAGTCCCCGTCCTCGGGTCAATCATACTCGAGTTCTCACATTCGAGTAGATAACTCTCAAGTCTTCACATTTGAACAATAATCCTCGAGTCTCCGTACTCAGGCCAATCATACTCGAGTTTTCACACTCGATTTGACACCTTTCGAGTTCTCACACTCAAGCTAACAACACTTGAGTCCTCACCATTAGATTACATGATAACATCTCGAGGGAAGTCTTTGTTCTATTGGCAAAAAGTACAGGAGTTCCATTAGCAAAAAATGAACTTTCATTAAAAAAATACAAGAGATACATTGACAAAAAATAAACTTTCATTGAAAAAATACAAGAGATACATTGACAAAAAATAAACTTTCATTGAAAAATTACAAGAGATACATTGGCAAAAAATAAACTTTCATTGTAAAAATATAAGCGATACATTGGCAGGGAACAGAAGTGAGAACTAAGGTTGCTCTATGTCGTCAAGATCTTCTGGGGGATTTCATTGAAGACCTTCTCCAAGTCCAAGTGAATCGGGAGGAAGGTGGCCAGTTTCTCGTATTTGTCTTGTAGCTCCTTCAGAGGCGCATCTGACCATTTTTAATATACGATCATCAAACTGCTCGTATATCTTCCTTTTCTTGGTCATCCACCGTTCCCCCTCTCCAGTCTTGTAGTTTTCGAGCTCTGTCTTCTTGGCCATTGGGGCACTCTTCTGATCTGCCAGGCCGCCCTCTAGATCCCCTATTTCGGCCCTCCTAGACTGGGACTCGGACACTTCCCTCTGCAGTAAAAGATTTGTCTTTTGTAGTTCTGTCTTCCAAGTCACTAATTAGGACTTCACTAGCGCCAACCAAGTTGCCGATTCTTTTTCTTTCTTCTTTTATCTCTTCTTATTTGAAGAAATCCGTAGCTCCAGCTCCTTCACACAAATTTTATGTTCATTCTTGGTAGAGGTTGCTTCCTCTTGTGCAATCTCCAATTCTTGTTACTTCAAATGCAGTTGCTCCCCATGTCTCTTGAGCTCCGCCGTCTGTCGTTCTACCGCCCCTTCTATTCTTCTTATTCGCAATTGAGAGGAATCGATTGAGCCTCTAATTCAACCACCCGAGCACTTAACCAAGTATTAGACAAAATTATGTTGGGACTCGAGAAGTCAGTTCCATCGCTTCTGCCTAAACCTATAATAAAAATTAAGTTATGATTAGGGACTTTCTCAACCTAACATAGGACTCTAAAAAAGCTCTCTAAAGTCAAGTCTAGCGCTGCTACCTCCGCCAGATCTCCTATACTTAGGCTACTCGCTTTGTCGTGAGAATCACGCCACGTTGTTGCCCATATCCTCAGCCTTTGTTATCCTCAATCGTGGTGTAGCTCCGTTGGTACCTCTTGCTTAGGGACTACGCCAGCATTGGAAGGCGCACCCACTTCTACCCTTCAATAGTGAGTCAAGGATTCTGGGAGGTCACTCAGTATTGTCAATAGCGGAAGAGTGCTTGAATCAGCAGTAGTGGAGGAAATAACCCTTGCTCGAGAAGACCTTAGCACTGTCCGGGAATACTTTGCTCGGGTTGAGGAAGCATCCACCGTAACTACTACAAGTGAGCTCGTCTCTGATATAGAACCTCTAGATCGGGACCTCTTCCTCCTTATCCTAAGAGGTCCTTTTGACTCCTCAGGATGAACGAGCATCCACCAACAGATGCAAGTTGAACCCTCGTCTGACTAGTAGGAGTGGTACCCTCCTCAGCTCGTTGAATGGCCTGCTGAGCACCTCGTTCCTCTAAAACGGCTGTGGACATCTTCAAACGCTTGTTGATGGCGGCTCTCAACATGGTTTGAGCTGCAAAATAGACGAAAGATTCAAATAGTCTTCACAAGAGACCAAAATAACATAACTCTTATCAAATGGAGATTCGAGCTCAGCGTCGATCAGGCTCAATCCGAAGAGGTAGAGCAGACCCGCTCAAGCAGAAGCTTTACATCAAACTGCAACCCGGACAAGGCGTCGGCCGCAATAAGGTAGGCCAATTCTAACTTATTGATTTAGACTCGGGAGACGTGGTAATTCAGTCACTTATCTTATGGGGCAGGGATATGATGTAGGAGGCTCAACAAAAAGGTAACAGGCCTTATATTCCTTATGCGAACTTGGGATTTTATCTAAAAAGCTAGAAGATGGCCGGGTAGTGAAATAAAAAACTGCATCTTCCATTTTCTTTGGATAGAAGAAATAATGGAAAACACAGGGGTTGAGTGGGATGCGATGTAGACGGAAGATTATGACTACTCCGTAGAGTAGTTGGTAAGAGTTGGGTGTAAGTTGTTGAAGAGGAATATGGAAATACTCAGAAATATCGATAAAGAAACTAGGGATAAGAAACCTCAGACCTCTTATCATTTGCCGTCAAAAGAAAGGCAGGAAACCCGCAGGAGGAAGATGAGGCTGGTCAAGGGAGTTAGGTATCACTAACCTATGGTCGGGAGGAATCTCGAACTATATCCTTAATTAGTCTACATCGCCCCCATTAATATCTGACTCCATGGACTCATACCATGTGTCAAAGAGCTAACAGCGGCCATTGAGGATGAAGGAGGGGACAATGGAAAGCGACAAGGATAAAGGACATACGAAGAGAAGAATGGGCGTGAGGGTCAGAAAGAATCGTCGTACGTAGTTTAAAGACGAAAAATTGATTGCAGCACATGTAGTTTTTTAGCCGTCACCAAAACCCTAAATATAGTCTACGAGGCTCTTCGTGTCAGCCGTCGATTTCTGATAAAGGAAACTATGATCATCATCCGTTGGATGTGGCGTGCTAACCCACAGAATCCTAACAGTTGCCTTGACTAAAACATGTCTGTATCTTCCTATGCATGTCAACATCAGATTGACTGTCATTTATGAATGAATAAGACAAAACAGTCCCAGGAATGATACGCCATCATGCGCATCGTTTGCATTTATGATGCGTATCTTGCATGTTGCCAAGGCAAGTGGTAACTCATGCTTCCTCGATCCTGCCAACCACTTGGTTGCCCTGATTTCAAAAGACTCATACTTTCTTGACTCCCTCCCAACTTAGCTCATTCATAGACAGGATAAGATTGCTCACCCAAAACTCCCTATTCCTCGACACTCACCGTTCACAAATTCAACCCTTTAGGTTTTTGTGTTTGTTACTAGTCATCGAGCACATACTCAGGTCTTTACTTTCTCGAGTTCATACTCGGGCATTTACTTTCTTGAGTCCGTAATCGGACCCTTATATCTCGAGTCCTTACTCAGGTCTTTACATTCTCGAATCCTCACTCAAGTCCTTATATTTGAGTCTATTTCGCTCAATGCTTATGTCCTCATTCTCAACACCAAGAGTTTTATTTGAAGTTTATGGTGTTCACACTCTGCTCTCTATCTTCACGTAGTTAAGCTTACAACCTCTCATGTACATCAAAATTCAATAAATTCCTGAATAAGCAGTACTCAGGGAAGTAAAAGAAGAATTTTATATTAAAAGTCGGAGGTCACATTCATAAGCTGGTAAATCAAAATTACATATTAAAGTCCTAAACTATTACATATTGTCCAAATCTTCTTGAGGCATTTCATTTAAAATTTTCTCTAGATTTACAAAATTTGTGGGAAAATTCAAAGGCAAATGCCCAACTTCTTGTAGTTGCTTAGTGGTCCCTACGATTTTGTACTTAATCATCCTAAGTACGCGATCACTAAGCGCATCATATATTTTACGCTTCTCTTCTATCTGTCGTTGCTCTTCTCCGTCTTTATCATTTTGGAACTCTGTTTCCTTGGCCTTCAGATCTTCCTTTTGAGCCTCCATACAATTCTCCAACTTCTCTATTCAGCCCTTCTCGATTGGGACTCTGATATCTCCCTCTCCAGTAGCGTATGTGTGTGCTGTAGCTTGCCCTCCTGAGTGTCTAGCTCTGCCCCCATCCTTGCCTGTAAGTCTGCAACCTCCTCTTTCCTTTCTTGCTTCTCCTTCTCAGCGGCTACTTGTGCTGCTAATTCTTGTATCTCGGCCTCACGACCCTACAACGAGGCCATTTCAGCTTGAAGAGCCTCCACTTCTTGGTGCCGCAAGAGTAATTGCTCTGCTTGGGCCTGAAGTACGTCTTGCGCCTCTTCATCTCTAACCTTGCCCCCTCTAATTCTTAGCTAGAGGCCAATAGAGCCTCTAACTTGGCTATCTGAGATTTTTGTTGTCGTTGCATTTGAAGGGCCTCCGGTACTCTGGAGGTGAATTTGAACGCCTCGGCCCACACCTATAAGATCAAACAAATAGTAAGCAAGTTTACCAGGAGGTTAGGCCTACCTTTGTTCGTAAATCCTTACCCCTGTCAAATCTTTTACCATGGCCTTCACTAGCTCGGCGAAGGATCACTATTTCACCTCCTCACGAGTGTCGCGCCAGATTTCCGTTATGGCACTGGACAAGGTTATCACCTCACCTACTATGACCCCTAGCTGGGCTGATGCAAGCTCAGGTCCTGCCCCCTCCGTCATCAGCCGGAGAATTGATGATTCAGGACGGTCTATAGAAGGAGGTAGGAGGGCGTTTGGTTTTGTCGGGGGAACTCGCCTCCCATTTGAAGACTAGGGGAGGCGACCACGGACACACTCATTTCCAGGACTGATTCCTGAAAGCGAGGTCTTTTCCTCGGTGCCTGTTGTGATTGGCTTGACGACTCAACCACCTCGATAATCGGAGGTTAAGAGGAGGGCTCCCTCGCAGTTGCGGTCAAGTCGACCCACAATTCTGAGGGTTGGGCTTCTTGTTGCTCGCTGGTTAGCTAAAAAGCAAGAACGTCGTGTCCTGCTTCGGATGTAGACTCCCTCAGCCGCTTATTGATGGTAGCCTCAACATGATTTTGAAAATTACACGGTCATGGGGAAGAAAGGTAACAAGAAATAAACTGGATGTGGAGAGAAGATAAAGTTTTTGTTTAGTGCAACATTCATCTTCATCCCTAGCCCTTGCATATATTCCGAGAATACCAACAATCGTCGTCGATTCGCATTCAAGCTATTTGTTCAAAACCATCGGATCTCGCACACGAATCAACAATGGACTCTTGACAAATCTTCAATGTTCAGGACACGTGTCAACCACATAATGGTTGCATTTATGTGTAAGATAAATTGACTATAAATGTGATACGCCAGTATATGTATCTTTGACATTAACAGTGCGTACATTCCCAATACACCCATTTACAAAGCAACCAATTGGTACCTCATCAGCCATATGTATGGGTCGGTGGTTGGGCCGGGATCCCATCAGTCCAGTCAATCGGACTAGCACTTCCTTTGATTAGACTTAAAGGAGAGGCTTGTGATACAGTAAAAAGAGGAAATCATACGTGACAAAGTCAAGTCTAGGTGTAAGTCAATACTCAAGACTTAGTGGAGGTCCAATAGTCAATCTCGACCTCCTTAGTTCAGTTCGAGATATTTTAGTCACACCTTCACTAACTTAACTACCCCGACTCCAGAGGACAAAGCTTCCTCGACTCTTTCATCAATTCGGCTATCCCGACTCCAGAAGACACAACCTTCTTTACTCTATCGACTTGGCCACTCCGATTCTAGTGGGCACAACCTCTTCGACTCTTTCACAACCTAGTCATCCTACAGGGATCCACTGATGGTTACTGCGAATATTCCTGAATCTAGCACCATGAGCGAGCGTAGGAACAATCATAAGGATGTTAGATTTGGTCCCCTAGACGCTCTCCTACATACACGTGGCATGCACCGAATTGAGGAGTAGGTAATGGTTGTCGGATATGGTCATCTTGGATTGCAGACATAGAGATGCTCTTTTAGGCGATTATATAAATCTTGGAGAAAGCATGCAATAAGGTGTGGCGATTCAGTTTTTTCCTTCTTCTCTCTCTAGATTATTCCATTATTTTTCATCTTCCCTAAGCCCATATTCTAACTTAAGTGTCAGAGTGATCATGCCGAACTCCTCGGTGCCCATCCTAACTCTCATCAGAGTATTGCAAGTATCTTTGGCATCTTCCATTTCTCCAGGACACTCAACATTCGTTATCTCTGCTGTTCTATCCTGCTGACTCATGAAATCGCGATCTCAATCAGGATCATTATCATTTATAACTAGGTTCTTAATTAACCCTTCTATTTTCTATTTCAGAAAATATAATTTAAAAATAGTTGAATGAGTAAATTAAAACCTATGAGACAGAGATACTAAATAGCAAAATTTTAAAATTTTATGCTTAATGAATTTTGCATAGATGCAGTATCTGCAAAAAATTTTGAAAAAGTTTTTTTTAAAAAATAACTTTTTCTCATTTAGTGTTTTTGTTTTCATAGGATTTGGAAGAACCAACAACTTTTGGAGAAGGCTTTTAGAAATTTTAGCTACTTTTTTACTCTTCTCAACCGTCATGGTTATTCTCTTGGCTAATAGGCTCCATACTTTGTAAGGATGGTTTCACTTTTATCGAATGAGGATAACAGGGACCTTTACGCTATACCATAACAAAATCACACTATTGAACACCCCATTGATATAAAAATTTATCCACTTCGCTTAGATATTTCTTTACTAGTCAAACCTGCGCTTGGGAATCATACACTAACACACAAAATTTGTAAGAAAGCATTTTGATTCTGAATTTATTATTTTTTGAGTATAATTTTGAATATAAGTTTCTAGTAGTTAACTTAAGCCCAGTCGGTAGTAGTTAACTCATCTAAGCTTATAAATTTCTCTATTAGCCCATAACTCACCATGTGGGAATGAATTAGGGTTTATCCAAACTTTGAGTCATCCATAATATTCTTTAACAAGTGGTTGCTTGGACTCAACCACTTCAACATCCCCATCTTGAACTGTAAAGGTCTCTTGTGAAGGTCGATACACTTGTTCTTTGTATTTGTGAAGTCATTGACCTAGATAAAGCCTTCTTTGGGCAATACACACTTTAGATTGTCTTAGCCTATCCATTTACTAAAATTTTTCTTTTTGTTCACTTGTCCATTTGCCTCTTTAAATAGGATTTCCATGATTATCTATTGGAGCTTTATAACCTTCTTAACAACCTTCATGCTTTAAATTAGCTACAAGGTACAAATATATTCGACTTATTGACTAGGTAAAATTGAGTCCATCAAAGATTTGAGATGTGTGGTGGAGTGCCCTTCCAAGTAGTCGACCATTGCGCTTACAATGTTAAGCCTTTAATATAAAGTGTGTTACTCTAATACTACTTGTTGAATTAAAATGATCTGACTAAAGATTTACGTTGATTCTTTTTACTCAATACAAATTCAAATAAAATGCTAGTAGCAATCAAAAGTGTTAAGTCACAATGGAAATAAATACAAAATAAAAAACACTGCTAACAAGAGTTATTTTATATGGTTTAGAGATCTTGTTCCACATCCTAAGATGCATTTGGTCACATCTCAAAAGGTTTCCACTAGTCCACTCCTTTACAAGAAGTAATATGGTAAGCTTCTAGAAATGGAGGATAAATCTCCAAGACACCAACCTAAACCACACCAATGGGAATTTAAAAACTCTCAATGAGCTTGACTCTGGTTAGTATTTCTCTTATTGTGAGCATCTTCACCTCTCCCTAATAATAGAAATGAAAGCTAAGAGAAGAGGAAAATTACTAAGAGTTTAAGAGTTAAAGTCTTTCAATCTTTTCCAAGCTCTTGGATTTTTTTCGGCAATTGATCTTAATGGAGTATAATAAATGTTGTTCAATGAGGTCTTGGTGTCCCAAAGCTCCTCAACAAAAAACCTATATAGATTTAGCCACAATGTTCTCTTACTAAACACCACTAGTCGGTTGAAATTCAAGTCCATTTTATTAGATGACTCAAATATGAATGTTGGAGGCTAACAACTATATCTCTAGTTAACTAAAGATACTCTAGTCGATCTCGTGTCTTTAATCAATCAAAAAGCCTTTAAATCTATCATTGTCTAGACAAAAATATTCTATTTATTTAAATCACGTGTCTTGCTCACCCTTGGTTAGTTGATTGGTTTGCTCTAGTCAAGTAGTATGTTGACAATTCTATAAGCTTCGTAAGGTTGATACTTAAGCCACCCAATAAACATGGCTTGAGTACCTCATAAGGTCACAAGGTTTCAACAATTAAAACCTAGGTTGCTCACCCCACTACCTAGTCTATCACTAGAATTTATCCCCTAAAACAAACCAAATTATGTCCATATAAGCACATATCTTCAATCTTGAACTTCTCAATTCGAGTTGCCTATCCTTGAGTCATTAGAGTGCCTCCTTAATCTGGGCTACTTGCCCTTGAGTCATTCGTAGGGATGTAAATGAATTAAATGTTCGTGAGAAAACATGATGTTCGAATTGGTAAGAGCTTATTTATATTCGTTTAATATACACAAGGTCAATTACACTAATCATGGATGAACTTACTGGACACATTCAAGATACCGTACCATTGTGCATATTGTTTGCAGATGATATTGTATTGGTAGATGAAACACGTGAGGGAGTAAATGCTAAATTAGAATCTTGGCGAGAAACACTAGAAGAGAAAGGTTTTAGGCTTAGTAGAGT
>JBBMKF010000100.1:8139311-8149508 GCA_037834155.1 Curcuma caesia
AATCAAGTTGAAAGTGATTTTAATTAAATTTAATCAACTTAGACAAAATTAATGAATCATTTTAATATAAAATATTTGTATGAAATTAAATTAAAACAAATACAATTTTTTTAAGGAAGGTTTTTTTGACGCTCTTTTAATTAATTTTTACCCTTTAAATAATTAACTCATTCTTAAGATAGTAGACAAATAATTAATGCCTGTCAGTTTTAATCTGTTGCCACTCGATCTGCTGTTGTGTACCAGTTCATTCATTTTTACGAAAACTTAACATAGCACCACCTTGATGCATCAGTTTGTCAATTCGAGCGAACCTATCGATCTAGTGTAGATTCAAAGGAAGAGATTGACATGCCCCCGAGATATAGCTGAGTTGGTCACAACGTCACAGAGTTGTTGAAGAGGACAAGGGTTCGAATTTTGACGAAACTAGGCAACATCCTCCTGCGTCGTGGGGCCGACCGTGTGGGGCTAGCTGCTAAGGTGGCGGATTCCACCTTTTATAGAAAAAGGAAGAAATTGACCGACACAACAAAAATAATCACATTTAGTGATAAAATTATCCATCGTTAAATTAATTTAACGGTCAATTTATGATAAAAAAACATTGTAGAATTTTCTGTTGTTAATGTATTAACTACGAAAATAAAATTTCTATCACTAATTTTCTTAGAAATTTTGATAGCATATTTTTGCTTCATAATTTATGCCCTATTTACATCAAAATATTCAATATACAAACAATATTCACAATACATACTAATCATATCCAAACAATACACGAGATACACGATCAAACAAAATAGGATCAACATTCACAACCAACGATATCACAAATAATATTCAAACAATATATACAAATGATATCCACGCTACAAATCATATCCAAACTTTGATACAAACCATATCTAAGCAATACATTCAAACATGTCATCATGCTCAAAAATAAAATAACTTCATCATCAAATCCTACAACAAATAGAATGCGATAGGCTTTTAAATAAAACAAACATAAAATATATATAGTATTAGAAGATTGCACAAACAATGAAATTAATGTTAAAAAATTAGATATACACAAAGTTAAACAACTTATCAGGAGAATGCATAAACTAAATCATTAATATAAATTTAACCCGCTTTAAAAGAATACATACTTTAATTTCATAATATAGCATCAAATTGTCAGTTATTCAAATGTTAAAGGTATATCTAGCTACATTGTTTTTGAACATATGTAATATAATTAGAGTTGCATATAGTATCAAAATTAACCGAATCAATTTTTATATTTTATGAGTGAAAAATAAAAAAAATAAGTTAAAGGTCAACACATCTCAAAATTTCTACTTATCAGTAGTATTTGGGTTTTGAATCTCTTGTGAATCGAAACCATATGGTGCTGGAAAAGTAGAATGACTTATTAATAAATAGTGAGCAAAAATTTCTTGCATGTTTCAATCAACTGTCGTCCTGACCCGATTATCCATTGGCCGCTCTGACTGCTCTACTGTCGTCTTGACTAGATCATCTATTGACCTTTGACTACTCTAATACAATGATCCGATCCTTCAATGCTTGATTTTCTAATCATAACTCTTGAAATTCAATGAATGAAGAACTGGGTCGACTGGGAGCCCTCATATGATCATATGTAATCTGTGCTTGACAGTCAAGGTTATCGAGGAAGTTCTTTTTCACTTCGATTGACAATCTCATAATATATATTATTTATAGTATCGTTTGATAAAATTTGTAAGTCCTCTCTCTATAGTAGACTAAGACACCTATGCAACTCGATTAGTCATATTGTCCTATTAAAAAAATATATTAATATTATCTAATATACAATTAATAAAGTGAGTCATTTTTAAATGTGAGTGGTAATAAAGTTTATATTTGTACACCTATAACATTTAATCAAGCATCCATAAAAGTGTCATCCTTTTTCTTTTGGGTATTGTGAAATATCTTCCAATAACTACCGGGTCTGTGTAAAGTATTTGCCTTAAAAAATATTTAAAAAATTAAAATAAATTGATTAATAATTATAAAAATTTTCTATAACATTGTAAACTCACCAACTATATTGTTTGCTCTACAATATATTATGATCAAGCCGTATGCTTTGATGATCTCATGCTCGGGCTATCGACCTCAGTATTTCTATTACTTCGAGCAGTCGATGAATTTCGATGTTATTTTTCTGTAGCCCAAATGTTTTGTTATGCATCCCAAATCTCATTTGGTATATATGATGACTTTGTTTCCTTTCTTTTTTTTTATTTGTACAACAAATCCTTGTACATCTTCTGACAATAATTGTTCCATGTTGTTTTGAATTCTATCTCATGGCCATCCTCCCAGGTATATTTTTTTTGCAACAATATAAAAAATATTAGTATTAAAGAATATTGAACAATATCAATAATATTTAAATTATTTATTAAAAATTCATGATAATAAAAATCTTTTAGATCTTAGTCTACATACCTCCATGTAGAACAGAATCACACTATTGTTCTTTAATTTTTTTTGTGATGTACACAGAAATACTATGACTATTGAGAATAAAACTACATGAAAAAAATATCAATTTTCAATATAAAAGAAGAACTGAATATGAATTACTAATAACATTAATACATAAAAATCCTAAACAATCCTCAACACAATCTGACTACTATGTACTTGTACACTAACTAGCATGATTATATCTATATAATAACATTATAAAACATATACATAGTCCAACATATAAAAAGCAAGCAAATCTATAACAATAACAATTTTCAATCTTAATATTTAGTCATCATTATAATCTGAATCATTAACATTAAGAGTTTCTAATTCTTCATTGCTAGACTCTATTAGATTATCAAGCTCCTCACTATCGGATATTTCTCTATCATCAATGTCCTCGTAAGTAATATTTACATTTATAAGTAATTAGAATGTGGATTGAATCTCTGAATCAATTGAATATATCACCACTTCCTTATTCTGACATGCATCATGATTTTGAGCTGTGATGGAGTTCGACATTTCTATATTTGAGCGAGACTTGATTCGACAAACTGCTAACCATTCACTAGATATCCTTCTATTCGTCGGATATTCAATATAGAAAATTTGACCAACTTATACTGCGAAAATGAAATGTTCAAATTTGTTGAATCTTTTATTTACATTAACTTTAACTAAATTATAGTTTGAATGTATTGTAGTAACTATTCTTAGAGTCAGATCATATCATGAATATTTAAATAACACATACCTTTTTATAGATAAAATAGGATATTCGACCTCACTGATTTTGTCAAGTCTACCATAGCAATCAAATTCGGTATTTGTGTTATTGGTAGATCCTTTTACGCAAACACATGAATTATAAGTTATTTTATGTGAATCAGATTGTGTCACATGAAATTTTAAGCTATGAATATAGTAACTAGAGAAGATTCTTGTGTTACAGAGAGGTAATGATGTAAGATTTTTTATCCTTTCATCTTGCACATTTAAAATTCTACAATCATTAATAAAAAAGGAATTATGAATAACATAAACAAAACATTCTCTAACTTACATAGATTTCAAATCAAAATACAAATTCCTTCGTTATCTTTTTCTCTACTTCACTTGCACCAATTGATGGATTTTGTAGTTCTAGTTGTTGTTCGTACAAGCTATCAACAAAGGTAATTTTAAAACATATGGTATGACAAACAAACATAACGGGATAAATATTCCAATTTAGAAGTTAACTCACTTTATATAGGGTTTGAACTTGTCACAATTCAGAAGTATGTATATTCTTACTATATGGTATTCTTTTAAATTTAACCATCTGCTGATAGATGCACTCATTGCCTTATTAGGAAACTTAAAAATATAAAGCATCTCTGCGTCTATTGATTAAGTATTATCATAATTTTGAGGACTTGCGATGTCTAATTTTCATATTATCATTAAAATAATATGAGCAGAAAATTTTTTACTTTATTACGAATATTATTTTTTAATCTCCTAAAAAATCATTCAAATGGATATATCCATCTGTACTACACAAGACCAACTAATTATTTCTCATAAGGTAAATGAACTAGTAATTATTCCATTAAATAAAAAACTAAGTGAGGATATATGCTCAAGTTTACATAGTATAAGAGGTATTTCTGTTTCAAGCCGAAGCATTTTTGTTGTCATAATAACTCTTGATGTCAAATTTCTAAAAAAATGATTTAATTCTGTAAGTGCTTGCTAAATATTATTAGAAAGTAAATCATGTAAGGAAATTAGAATAAATATTTACATGAATACGTGATAGTCATGACTCTTCATTCTAAAGATTTTTAACTTTCTTTGACTAATGTATAACAAACCTTTGAAATTTACTAGTAGTTTCATTCTGATGCAACTCTGGTCTGTTAGCCAATTGTTTCAATTTCTCACATGATTTTATTGTGTCTTTAATGTTTCCTAAAATATTCATCACAATACTAAAAATATTATCGAAAAAATTCTTCTCCACATGCATCACATATAAATTATGTTAAATGAGCAAATACTTCCAATATGATAACTCCCAAAATATGCTCCATGACTTCCAACTACATTTGTACATCCTAGCAATGTATTTATTTAAATCATCAGAACTCATCCGATTTACTGGTACAAATCTATAGTTGTCTATTTTCTTAATGATTTTCTCTCCTGACTTAATTGCGAGTGAAATTTTTTTACTACTACATTTTTATGAACTCTTTTCTTATTTCATTTGAAAGGGTGCTCTTTTGGTAAAAATTTATAGTGATTATCAGACCAAGATATCTTCCCACTAAAAGATAATAAAAATGTATTTGGCTCTGTCATGCAATGTTGACATGCTAACTTACCAACCGCGCTCCATCCTGATAACAATAAGTATATCTGAAAATCACTTATCCTCTATAATAAAGCAGCATGCAAGGTAAAATTAATTTTACTTATAATATCATAAGTTGAAGATCATACATTTCATAATTCTTTCAACTCGACAATCAGAGGTTGTAAAAAATATTTATCTTTTTGGATTCTTTGGATATGAAATAAGCACAGTAAAGAACATGAATTTATCTTTTATGCATATCCATGGTGGTAAGTTATATGATATTTCCATGCAGGGGAGTCTGAAGGATGACACATTTTATCTTCTTCGTGTATATGCCCATGATGCCACCTCATGTGGCTTGCTGTTGTGGTAGATGCATACAAACGTTGAAGTCTAGCAGTTAACGGGAAGTAATACATAATTTTTCATACTAAATTTTTCTTATTCTTCCCCAATATGCGACTACGCTGCCTATACCGAAGGTGATTACATAGTCTGCATTTAATAAGTACACTATCTTCATTTCAAAATATCATATAATTATTTATACAATAATCAATCTTTTTTACATGCAAACTCAAATTCCTAATCAATTTCTTTGTACTGTAGAAATAATCAGTCATTATGTTATCAACAAAAAGCAACTCTGACATCAATTGAGTCATTATATTATCAGTATGGAGCAGCTTTGACATCAACTGACAAATATCATCGTAACATTATTCTGAGAAATGATGTTCTGCCTTGATGTTTAATAGTCTTGCAGTAGCTGATAGTTGAGAATGACCAGAAGGAATGCCTTCACACACTTCTATTTCAATAGCCTTTAACATGTCAAATAGTTTCTGAACTTCAGATGTTGGTATTTCATCAACATTTCTATGATCAGGCGAATTCATCGTATCATAAACTATTGATTGCATTGCATTGTCATTAAATGATGATTCTTATTGAGCAATAAGGATAGGTGACGAAGCACTGGAATGTCCAATTAACTCAAGCGCATAAGGTTCTTCATGACAGTATGGTTGTAATAATTTAGAATAAATTCATTTTTACCTAGATGTATTTTCACAGTATCCTCATCATGGAAAGACGTATTTCTATATTTGTAATGATTAAATGAACATAACTTGTCGTTATTCATAAAATTTGGATGACGCTCAGTAAAGTTCACAAACTCTTCAACTTCATCAAAATATTTATTAGTGATAAACTCATTTTCTAACCTATTATACATTTAAACTTTATTCATATATATTATAACCTAAAGAGAAATAAATTTGCATCATTATTAAATGTGTAAATCTAAACATGTATATAGTTATAACATAAACTTAATTAAATTATTAAAACATAATATAGTATCAATAGCACTTAAACTTAAATTAAATATTAAGTTTAAACCTCAAAAGAAATAGTATCATTGAAAGAGAAGATAGTAAATGAGCTACATATTAGAGCTCAGAAAATGTAATATACCTGAACATAATAAAAAATTAACATCAGTCATATTACATAATGTCTTGACTACAACAATGAAATTCTTTCAATATTCCACTTTTTCCTCTTGGACATAATAATGAAATAAGGATGTAGTAATCAATTACTTGTATATAAAAATATAAAAAATTATTTTTGCAACACATTTGGGTCACCGAGGCTGGAAATTGAAAGGGATTAGGATATTAGGGTTTGAGATTTTTTAAGATTTTAGGGGTTGGGATTTCCATCGTCGAGTTTTTTTGAATTGGGATTTAGTGATCGAAGTATATTTCCATAGTAAATTTAGAGATCGAAGTATATTCAGTCGCTAAACCCTAAATCCAAAATAAAATTCAATTGCCAATTTAGTGACTGAAATAAAGTTCGATCACTAAATTTGCGATGAAATTTTATTTCAATTGCTATACAATTCTTATTTATATTGATTAATTTAACGATCAAAATAATATTTTGGTCGCTAAATTAGTAAGAGGATTAAATTCCATCACTGTGAAGATATTCTTGTAGTGGGAAGAACTTTTATTAATGATTGATGTTGACTAGGTAAACCCAATTAGGTCGCCGACCTATTAGGACCAGATGTAATTGATCGACACCTCTTCTTGATCACGGGAGTCCAATTGGCCTTTGACCGAGCGGCCATGTTAGGGGTCAGCTATAAGAGAGCTTGACTGAGCTAGCTCTCTCGTGTGTCTACATCCAACTACCCTTGATGCAAGAACAACTGTTGCGAGTCTGCCCACTTGGAAAGTGACATCAGGTTAACAACTAGATAAAATCCAAGGCTTGCACGTGGATACTTTCCTTTGTGTCTTTATAAGCCCTTGAGAAGGTAGGTGAAAGGATGATTTTTCTTGAGACTCACATTCTTTCCATCTTCCTCTTTTAAGCTCCTTACTCTCTTCTTGGTCTCTTTAGCAATTTGACCGTCGGAGGGGCCACACTGGCAATGTCGGTCCCCGACTGACGCTAGTTGACTCATAGATTTCCCCAAAGGAGGAAGAAAAGGAGGAGCACGAGCAGATGAAAAGAGACACCATCAATGATAAATAGTAGATTGATACTTTTCATACTCGCAATCACTCTTATTACGATTTAAATACTCTCCCTGCTCCTTTTCATAAATTGATAACATGACTCAATCTAAATCCCAATATGACTTAATCTAAACCTAAAAATAATAATAATAAAAGGAAAACTAAGCAACATACAACATTTTAGTTTATTCAATAAAGAAAAATTCTAATCATCCTATTTCTAAAATTTATTCTAACGAAATTTTAATTATTCCTAAAAACAAAACGAAAGAGGCTGTGATTCTTCACTATCTAATCGGTTCTACTTGATTCTAAGTCAAGTTGTGTCAAACTCCATCCAAACCCCAATTGATTATTTACTTAAACAGAGAAAAGTTAGCACAAATAACGACTTCTTAGATTTGTAAGTGTGCTTCAAGGGGTCCTCGTGTTACATCTATTTTTTAAAACAACCCCACTTAATGAGATACTAAGTGAGATACTATATAGCGACTTCATAGATTTGTGAACTAATTATAGTGTACTCTACGAAAGATATTGCTAGATTGCGGTTGGTCATCCTTTGGTTTGCATTGCATTATATGAATCTCATGTTTATGCTGCTTTCGACATCTTTCTAGTTGTCACTCCGCACATTAATTCGATTTGTATGCCATGTGAAAGGATATGAAGGTGAAGTGATGAGGTGCCTAATTGTTAGTTCCTTGAAAGGTACCTTTTAATTCCATTTGTATGCCATGTGAAAGGATATTATGAAGGTGAAGTGATGAGGAGCCTAATTGTTAGTTCCTTGAAAGCTACCTTTTCTTGGCCTCAAGAACAAAAACAAAACAACAAATAAATATTAAGATCAAGGCATCATATGATTCAATATAATTTAATTATATATATCCCTCATCAACTTCACTAAAGATTATAAAACATTTGATGGATTGTGCTTGATCTCCATGAGTGTGATGCAATGATAACATCCTTAAGTGAACAAATAAGAGTATCAGAATTCAAATTCTAAAGATGGATATTCTAAAGGTTGACTTCAAAATGTGCATAAATTGTGTTTTAGATTTACTTGATAGACGAACTAATTAAAAGAAAATCATCATGAAACTTAGACACATGAATTATATATAAAAAAAATTGAATGGATTGTGCCCAAGTATATTGGATCATGACATCCATAAGGTCTTTAATTTATTGATGAAGTTATTTTGTTGCCTGAGTTTAATTAAGTTGTTAGAAAAATTAATCAATCTATTTGTATGATATTCGAAATCCTTAATTTCATCATTAATAAGATGAAAAAAGTGTCATGATGTAGGAGGATCAACAACTCATATTAAATCATTAAAGAGACAACCATTGATGCATCAGTTAAAGGGACAATCATGGCCCACCAACTCGTCTTCATATTTGTAGATTAGACATTCACATATCTTTAGAGATTCGAAGGTCAATTTCTTTCCAAATAATATCTTATATGATATCAAGTTTAGGTATAAGTTGTCCACAGACATAGTTGAGTTGGTATTCAGATGATAGATTGTTATAAGAGAGTAGGGATTAAATTCTAGAAAGACAATTCATTGCGGAATAAAATCTCTCCCATATGAAAAGGTTGCTCAATCATCGTGATTTACTTCCTTCAAATCTCTATTGGGTCAGCATTGAGGAGGTCCGGAGTGAGCGTTTCACCTTTGGCTACAAGTTTAGGTATTAGTTGCCCCAGGTTTATGGTGATAGATGAGACGGACTCATTAAGCAATGAGGATTCAAATCTCACGCAGAGCACATTGCATCTAGGGAGTTTGAAAAACTTGTGACATTAGACCGTCTGCTATAACTAATCTATGTTTCTTGATTTACTCTAATGAAGGATGAGAAACTTCTGTGGGATCGGGTCAACCATTTTCAGAATTAATTAGATCGTAAGAGCTGAATACCTAAATTATAAAAATAGAAGTTTAGATATAAGTTGTCCCCCAAGGGCATGGTGCCATGGTAAGCGGTAGGTCAAGACCTATCTATGGGGCTGAGTTGGTTGCCTTTAAAATTAATCAATTCCAAGAGTTGGATATCTGGATTATCCCATGCATACAACGAGGATTCAATTCTCTCGTAGGACATATCATACATCTTGGTACTCGAACTGTTAGTGATGCTAGGCCACCGCATCAAGAGGTGTTTAGGCTTCTAGATTTAGAACCAGGAGGGAAGGCTACCAATCTTCAAGATTAGTCAAATCAAAGGACTAGATACTTGGATTACCAATAAAAAAAAAGTTTAGGTATAAGTTTTTAGATTTGTGAGTTTATTCATATTTGACTATCTCATCTTCTTTTGTTTCTAAATATATAACTCTTGTCTTATGAACTAGAACAATCAAATTAATCTAACACAATATGATGGTTTATTAGCAAAACTAAAAAATTTAGATAATAAAAAAATATTAAAATTACCCTAAGATAGCATAAAACATAGGAGATGATTGATTATGCCATGATGAATAGATCTAGATTGAACTAATAAGAGTTTATAATGAGTCATGTGATATCAACAAAATGATAATAATTTTTATGAAATTTATTTATAAAATAATAATAATTTTTATGCCATACTAATTTTATACTTTATAATATTATTTTAAAGAATAATAGTATTTTTATATTAGTTTATATATATATATATATATATTTACAAAATTTTCAATTAATAATAATAATAAAAGGAATTGCCATTTCCACCCTCACAGATCCCTCGCATCAGCCAACTGGCGACGATAGAAAC
>JBBMKF010000100.1:8159141-8174404 GCA_037834155.1 Curcuma caesia
TATTATCAATAATTATATTTATTTTTCACTATTGTTTTTCTTTGTACACTGCATCATAATAAAGCTAGAAAGTCAACGGTGTGATGTTAATTTTAGCATGATACATCCTGCAGGAAGACAGTCCCGTTCAAGGTAACAAATACAAGGCTACATCAATCAACCAAAGCTCTGAAGCAGATTATTAATTATGTAATTTGTAATTTTCTTCTCAGTACAGAGATTGAAAATGGAGAGCACCCTTTGCCTAACCATGTAAAAATATTGCAATATACTTCCTAAAAAGACAATTTTGGTTTGATTGAATGTCCTATACACTGAGATGACAAAAATTACAGAAGAAAGGGCAGCTCAAATACATCAACATAATCCAAGTGAATTATCTATGTTACAATTTCTAACTGACACAATAATCACATTGCAACGGTTCTCGAAACCACCGACGAAAAAAATAACCACAAGGCAGGAAAATGTGATTATCAAATGAGAAACTTCTGCATCCTAGGGAACTTTTCCACCCTTTTGCCTCTTTTCTTCTAGCATGGCAGCTTCTTGCAACATATCCATAGCATCGCTTTGCATGTTGAGCTTAGAAAGGGCTACTGCTTGCATATAAAATGCTGTGGGCCAATCGGGATAGATGTATTGTGCTTGCATTGCATCACGAAGAGAAGCATCTGGTTGATCACACATAAGATGGCACAAGCTTCGTCTCGCATATACCGTAGGTGAGACCATTGTTCCCACATCTATGAACTGCACTAAGAAATGCTAATCGTTTAAAATGAGTTTCTTAAAAAATTAAATTCATAAGATGACTGATCAAAGAACTCCAAGGAATGGCAATTTTGATAATAAACAAGAAGCTTTTAGAAGCAAGTCTTATCATATAGCCAAATAGTGTATTAAGTTATCAAGGATGCTAAACAAGTTACCTGTGAGTAACACTCGATTGCCGTCTTCAAATCTTTATCACGGAACGCAAAGTCCCCCTTCTTTCTGGCATCAAGCATATCCCTCATTTGCTGGGTCCACTCCTGGAATGATAGCTGATACCAAAGGGAAAAATGCCATGACTTATAAAACGGAAGAGAATGAAGATTAAATAGGCATACAGATCATAAATAACTAGAAAAGTTATATACTTCATTAGTAGTCTGATCTTCTCTATAGTGCGCCATTACTAAAATCTGATGGATAGCAGTAAGGTCCATTCTAGAGCATGCTTCCCCTAATGGGGATAACGGATGCAGTGTACTGGGAGGAGCTTCTTCACGTTTTTGTATTCCCAGCATCACATGAGATGGCACCTGCAACATCAGAATAGTGTTCCTCCCAGTTTACAGAAAATATTGTGTTTGGAGAACATTTCAAAGCTAGACAGTTCTAGATACTAATTCATGTGACAGATGAAGAAATTGGGATAAAGTTTAAACAAAGAGCAATCTTAGAATATATGAATCTCACTTATGTCTAGTTTGATTTTGAAACATAACAGATAAAAATTATGGCATACAAATACATATTTTTAAGAAAGACAATAAGCCCTTACATCTGATTTGGTTTGCAGTGGTGCTAGAGTAGCAACAAGTTTCTTTATGTCGGGCCGATCCCTTGGTTCATATTGCAAACACTGAGAAGCAAGGTCGACAACTGAAGTTGCTTCTTCAGTTGAGAAATTTCCCTCCAAGTGTGAATCCATTAGAACTAGAATATTTTTCCCCCTAATCATATCAAGAGCCTGAAAGAAAGGAACCAATGACAGTCTTAAAGAATCTAACAAACTTTCATATCCCATTACATAGATTGCACTGACACACAAGCGGAAGGCTGTTGCCAAAAGATATTCAGTTTAGCAGCATGTTCTCTAGTTGGTAACATGCAATTCAATACATGTTCCCACAGCAAGACTAATGCAGTAGATAGTTTGATATTAAAGACAGTATAGGCTTTTAAGTTTTAGTTTACTATAAACTTATTACTATGTTTTACCGTGGATTATACATGAGTAAACTATATCCTGTGGAGAACTCTTGTTTTTTTCATTTGGGCAAAAAATAGAAGAATGATCCTTATTTTCATTATATCATCAAAACAGCATCCCATGTTGAAAATAAATATCAAAAGGACTATTCATCCTATCCCAAGCATACCCTTCTTTACCAGTTTCTTTATGAAACTGGTCCAACAATGTTTGACCAAAACTATTCTAACCATGGTTAAAATTGATCTAATGATAGTCAAAACTGCTCCAACACCGTAAAAATTGCTATGACACTGGTCCAAATTGTTCCAATGTTAGTTAAAATTACTTTGACGCTAGTGCTTCAACATTGGTCAAAACTAACACTATTCCAACTTAGTCAAAACTGTTGGAGCACTTAGAGCAGTTTTGGCCAAACTTACATAACATTGAATTGTTGTAGCAGTTTTGGTAAAAACAGCTCCATGTTGTAGCAGTTTGGCTACAACAGTGTTGTCCCAATCTAATAAAAAGAGTAATTTGGGAAGAAAACTTAGCAGGGGATGTCGTTTTGATATTTTTGCAACATAGGACGTCCTTTTAATGATAATGAAAATATGAGGCACCCTTTTGATATTTGCCCTTTTCATTTTTTAAAAGGGCTCTCCAATCTCATAAAAATACTACACGCACCTATCAGATGCCTCTAGCCCCACTCGCCAACCATCATAAGCCCCACTCGCCATCCATCATGAGCCCCATTGAAGAGAAGGCACCCTCCCCAAATGTTGTCATACTATCGTTCACAATGTTATCCTATCCACTTTACCACCCTCCAAAATCTCCTCTCTTCCCAACACCCATCAGCCCCTTCTAACTTTACCAGCATACAACATGAGTATGAACCTTTCATGATCTTCCCTTAAACGAGTTCACCACTACTTGAAGGCAAGGTTGTCATAATTAAGATCCTAAAAGTGGTCCATAAGTTCAAATCATAACATCAAAGTGTATAATTATAAGATCTATTCTTCAATAATATTTTAAAGCTATATTTGACATTAATAATTTATATGTATTGACATTTAGTATATAGTATTAATATAACCATTTCAAAGTGGAAGGTTAGGCCTAAGAAAGCCAAGTTGTTGAGCCACCCACAGTGAGCACTTTCAGATTTACCTTGATGATCAGTAGAAAACTTCCGTGGAACCGAACCGGCCAATCCTAAGATTAGTTAGCTCTAAGAGTTGGATACTTAATGCTAACTAAAAAAAATCATTTCAATCACTATCATTCCAATGCCATAAGCATTAAGATTATTGATATAGTTAATATATCAAAAATACAATATGTTCTTAAAGTAATTCATCTTTATATATCAAGTAGCAACTTTTTATAAGATGAATGATATTAATAGATGATGAAAATAACAATAATTAAACATGGATGATAATAACATTAATTAAAGATAGTCTTCTACTTCTGATTTTAAAAGAATCTTCTATAATCGAAATATGTTTCAATTGATATAGAATGGAAACATTATTTGCTATGTAATGTGATGCCGGAGGATCTAGGAACATGACCAACCCGTGTTATCTAACACGATCATGCTCCCTCCTGTGACTTGACAAGGAGCAACCAAGGCTACCATGCTCCATTCTATATTTTGACAAAGAGCAACCGAAGCTGCCAACAAAGAACATGACCATCCTGTGCTCCCTGACACGGGCGTGCTTCATTCTGCACTTTGATGAGAAGCAACCGAAGTTGCCAGTAGAGAACATGGTCAGTCTGTGCCCCCTGATACGGGCATGTTTCATTCTACACTTTGACGAAGAGCAACTGAGGTTGCTAGCGAAGAACATGACAGCAACCGAAGAACATGACTAACCCGTGCCCCCCTGACACGGGCATGCTTCATTTTGTGCCTTGATGAGAAGCAACTGAATTTTCCAACAAGGAACATGGCCAACCCATGTTCCCTAGCACAGCCATGCTACTTAACATGGCCCGGCTATGTCAAGTGACACGACAGTGTGACACCGCTGATGGTCCAGCGGACCAAGTAAACGACCTATTCTTGTTCTTTTAGGGTTAGTTTCATTTTCTTTGCATCCTTAGGATGTTTAGGCTATTTAAATACTTATTTGGGTTGATGTTAGATATTCTTTTGGTTTCGTGAATAAAACTCTTTTCGTTTAAACCTACAGGTGGCTCCTCTTCGTTTATCGAATTCTTTGTCTTTTTCAACAATTCCTCTAAGGAAACGAGCCCACAGAACAATCGTTATTTTGTTCGATGTCAGTTGGTATCAGAGCTTGTCAGATCCAATGGATGGTCATCGTGGTCATGATCATGGTTGCAATGGGTAAGTTCTGATTGAGGTAGCCCCACACTGTGATCGTAGAGTCCAGAATAAGTGGCTTAATGATCTACAAAGACAAGTCGTCGAATTAACTCAGTGTCTAGCAATGTAAGATCTTGAAGGTCGTAAGTTCCCTTATCTTAATTCTGATTCCACTTTTGAAAACCCCTTTCACAATTACAAAAGACGTAGTCAAGAGGAACGGTATGGAGATATCAGATTTCCAGTTGACTTTTCTAGTACGTTACAGACCGAGGAATTTGTTGACTAGCTTAATGAAGTGGAGAAGATTTTTTTATTATAAGGAAGTACCCGATCGTGTGAAAATAAAATTAGTTGTCATCAAACTTAAGAGTTGAGCATCAGCGTGGTGGAAGCAATTGTGACACTCACGAGACAAACAAGGCAAAGTCAAGATCATTAATTGGGAGAAGATGAAGAAAAAAAAATGTCACTTTCTTCCCTTCGATTACCCTCAAACCTTATTTTAGCGACTATATACATTGAGACGGGATGCAAATTCCCAACGTGCCCTAGTTGGTGAAAAGCCACAAAACCAGAAACTAAAAACCATTGATTAGGGGCGACCAAAATCGTTGACCAGCTCACCCTCAAGATTCGCTTTCTATCCCGCAGTCACCACAGGTTAATCCTAAACCTCTTATCACACGTTCTTGTCATGGTGAACAGGGGCAGAGTAATCGATTGTAGGAAACTTGTTAATTAAAAGGACAACAATTTGTTGATTGAGGAAGACGTTGGAGACAAAACCGCGGCGATGTAAAGGTTGACGAGGTGTTTTATGGTGATGGCCATGAGACCTTAGTTGTTCGCAAAAGTCTGCTAACTCCCAAGGGCATCTCAGAGGAAGATGACAAAAGTGGAATGGTTAAGATAACGATGTTGCAGATTCAAAGGATATTTCTCAACTTTCTAATCCTCAGAGTATGATCTATATGAAAGCGTACAACCTTCAGACTCCTGTTCTCAAAGAAATTTTTTCTCCTAATGATGTTGTTGAAGATGATTTTAGAGAACCTAGTCAAACTTTTATTTCATCAAGTGCTACTAGTGCTTCATCCCTAGTAGTTGATTTTGCAAATGCTCCTTCATCTGATGGTTTAAGGGAGGAAATATTTTTAGGTAACATATATGAAACTCCTCTACAAGATCCCATCCAGACCCTTCGGATTCACCTTGTACAGCGTTGATTAGGCCTGATTCTCTCTTACATCCTGGCCATCCACAATTAGATACTGATGAGCTTGATTTAGAAAATACTGTGCAAGCTCCTTTCTCTTCTTCAGAACCTCTCAAACGTAGAAAACAAGGACTTTCAACTGATGAGACTCAAATGGAATGTGGACAGAAGAGTGTGAGTAATTTGCAGGATTGCACTTTTGATCAGAGAAACTTTGTGCAGTTGATGAACAAATAGAAACCCATGGGGAGGTTGTATGCCCTGAAACAACTCAAGTTGAAGGTTTGAAATCCTGCAGTGATTTGCATGAGTAAATTCCTTCTATACCCTCTCTTCACATATCACGAATTAATGCTGAAATATTTACAACTCCTAAAACATCTGATGAAAATTCACATGCATATGGTTTGGCGTGTGCCAAAATTAGCAATTCATGTGGGGTTGAAGCTCAACCATTAAGTTGTTGCAGTGTAGATTATATCGAAGTCAATCCAAGCTTCAATGGAGATTCATCTGCGTTGTGTTCCAATATGCATTTGTTATCCTCTGTTTTGCAGGCCAATGAAGCAAGTGTAGTCTCCCAACCAGATGAAACTTTAACACAAAAGGTTTCTCAATTTTTGAGATGTAGAAGTTTTAGAATTGATTTCAGTTCAGGTGCTGTCATGAATTCTGTTGTACTAAAGACTTTAGAATCTACAGGTATACTTGATGTGCAGAACGTTTCTTGTGGGAGGAGACAGGGAGGAGACATGCTGCTCTTATAACCAAGCACAGTGAGATTTACACCTGGGGTAAAGGAGATAAGGGTTGACCAAGACATGGTGATACTGATGATCGACATTCCCCAACCTTAGTTAAAGCTCTGTGGTTCAGTATCAGCATGGACTTTGTTTTGGGCTTACCCCGCAACCAGCGAGCCTCGGATTCTATCCTAGTTATGGTTGACAGGTTCTCCAAGATGACCTATTTTATAACTTGTAGGAAGACTATGAATGTTGTCCGAATTGCCCATCTTTATTTCAAAGAGATTGTACGTTTATAGGGTATTCCTCCAACCATCACCTCAGATCGTGATCCCAAGTTCATCAGTCAATTCTGGAAGAGCTTATGGAAGAAATTGAGAACACAATTAAATTTTAATACCGCCGACCACCCTCAGACAGATGGTCAGACCGAGGTGATGAATCGGAGTTTAAGCAAATCTTTTGAGGTGTTTGGCGGGATCTAACCCGAAGCAATGAGATTTGACATTACCTCAAATAGAATTTGTCTTTAACAGGTCAAAAAATAAGACCACGGAATTAAGTCCTTTTGAGGTTATCTATGGATGGAACGCATCTGGGGTATTGGATTTGACCCCTATTCCACGTGTAGGATGAGCTAGTCCTAAAGCAGATGAGATGTTAGAGCATCTACGAGCTATTCATGAGAACAACACTAGGTACAAATCACGGGTTAATGATCATTGTCGTCAATTCAAGGAACGAAAGATTGGACCTTATGAGATACTACATAAGATCAACGATAATTCCTACAGATTGCACCTCTCTAATCACTTAAAGACCTATGATGTCTTTAATATGAAGCACTTAAGTCCTTGCTCTATGGTTCTTGATGAGACTACCCTAAACTCGAGGACGAGTTTTTTTTCAATCCAAGGCAATTGATGCAGGAGGATCCAAGAAAACGACCAGCCCGTATTATCTGACATGACCATGCTCCCTCTTGTGCCTTGACAAGGAGCAATTGAGGCTGCAATGCTCCATTTTACATTTGACGAGGAGTAACCGAAGCTGCCAATAGAGAACACGGTCATCCCGTGCCTCCTGATACAGGCGTGCTTCATTTTGCACTTTGACAAGCAGCAACCGAAGCTATCAACAGAGAACACGACCAACCCATGTCCCCTGACACGGGCGTGCTTCATTCTGCACTTTGAAGAGGAGCAACCAAGGCTGCTAGTGAAGAACACAACCAACCCATGCTTCCTGACATAGGTGTGCTTCATTCTGTGCCTTGACGAGAAGCAATAGAATTTTCCAGCTGGGAACATAACTCCCTAGCACAGTTGTGCTACATAGCACGGCCATGTGACACTGCCGCGGATCCGGCTGACCAAGTCACCAAACGATCTATTTTTGTTCTTTTAGAGTTAGTTTCATTTTCTTTGCATTCTTAGGAGTTTTTAGGCTATTTAAATACTTGTTTGGGTTGATGTTAGGGATTCTCGTTTGATTTTGTGAATAAAACTCTTTTCGTTTAAACCTAGAGACGGCTTCTCTTCGTTTATCAAATTCTTTACATCTTTCTTTGCAATTCCTCTGAGGAAACAAACTCACAGAATAATCGTTATTCTGCTCGGCATCATGATGTCAATCATTATTGATATATAATCAAGGTTGTTGGGATTAAGATCTTACATAGGAATGTAAGCAGCCATAGAATCAAACATAGGTTCATAAAATCTTAGCCCAATTTAGATTCTGCTTGGAACTTGAATCATTTAGGTCAATTTGGATCGTAGGTTTTACTACCATGCTCAAAGGCCAATCTCATCCTCTAAGGTTGGGTCTCAACTTTTGAAATGCTAATTAGTGAAAAAAACATTATTAAGAAAGAATCTTGTAGGAGCAGTAGACCCCACCTTTGATTGGGATTTTATCCAAGGATTAATTTGATCCAAGGCTTGCAAGAAGAATATGTTCAAAGACCCACTTAATTAAGATTTACATGTGGTAATTTCAATATAAAATAGGTCAACATTATCTCATTAAACTCATTTCTTAAGTTTAAAATTAATTTTGCTAATTCCACTCTACCATAAACAAATTCTCCATTATTTACATAACACCATATTTATCTATTAATTTATAGTATTTAATATTTTGTATCATTTATTTACTTGTAAACTCATACTCTTATGAGGATTGGAAATTCCACTATAAAAGATATAGATTCTGGGTGTAACAATTTTGACTCAATATACTCACGTAGAAGACGAGTTGAAATCCCTAAAAACCTCAAGTGGAAAGCATATAACAATTTAAACAATATTCTATGCAACTTCTGATAAATATGCAAAAGAAAAAACTCAAACACTAGATCTCTATCAAACATCAATTTGGAGAAGAAAACTAACTTTCCTGTAATGATAACCAACATAATCTAATACATAAGTTAGGTGCCACTAAACATGTTATATTATAAGCCCCTAGTTCTAGGGACCAAATTGACCTTGATGCATTTCTTGATTAGTTAGTTGAAATCAAGGACTAAAATTCCAAGTTGTGTCAGAGTTTTGATCTTTGATAGGAAAGATACAATTTTGTGCTGTACCAATACTATTTCGATACTTATTTAATTGAATTATTAATGATAACATAATTAATTTTACTTAATATACATAATTTTTAATTAATTATTTAATTAGTAATTACTTATATTGTTAATATATGTTTGTTCTTTTGTTTATCTTTTTTTGATTAATTTAATTATTTTAGTTTTTATAATTAAAATGTTTGTAATATTTGATTTTAATTTTTAGCTTTAGTTATTCATTTCATTTCATAAAAATTTACACATACAACAACACCAACAACCAAGTTTTATCCCACTTCATAAAAATTTACACATAATTTATTTAATTTTTGCATGTAAAACATTGGAATAAATGGAACCTCCTCTAGTCCTCTATAAACTTAACATACTTTATGTATTTTCATATTTGAAAACCTGAGCTCGAGAAGCTTTCATTGTTGATGATGTAATTTTGTTTGAAATAAATTGATATTTTTATTAAGTTATGTAATAGTGTTTAAATTTTATTTACATGCATTTAGTGGAGGATTAAATATCACCTTTTTTATATTTTGTTTGATCAAAACCTTAATAAAAGAATTGTTGGATGCAGTGAAATAATTTAAAATTCTATCGTTTAATTTTAATTTGGTTTAGTTACTTCGATGTAACTATAATAATTAGGTGGGCAAAAGATAAAGATATTAAAATTTTAGAATGTAAAATATTATATTTAAATTTCTAAAAATTAAATATATGAAACTCAATTTGAACTCGACTAAATTAAATTTAAAAATTTGGGGTTCAAAATTTTTTCAATAAAACCACATTTAAATTTGAAAATACATTTTTTTAACAAATAATTTTATTTGAATTAAAAATTATGAAATAAATGATTTTTTATTCAATTAAATAAACTTTTTATTTAACTAAAGTAACATGTCAAACTCTAGTTATTTGTTGGCACTCCAATTAAAATAGAGAGAAGACAAAAAGGACAAAAAGCTTGAGATTTAATCAAAGTGATAAATCAAACCCTAATGACTTCTTATTACTCTGATGCTAGATACCAAATTTTACCTCATTTAAATTTTTATATTTAATTTTTTAAATAATTAATTAAGTTAAATTGAACTTTTATTGTCAAATGAAAGTCAGTTTAGGGTTAAATAAAGCTCATCAAGCAGACATGATAATTATAATCAAGTTGGTCTAAACCAAACTCAATTTAAATTCATTTTGGTCTATTTAAAACTAAACCAACTTAATGCATTGGAAAGTTTGGTTTAGTCGTATTTCATTAGGTCAATTGATTTTTCATAAGGTGAGGAATTTCTATAATTATTTAATTAGGTTATATTTTTTTCATTCCCCTTCTCACATAACATCCACACCAAATATACTCATTTTGCCCATTGCCTGAAGGTGACCATATATCTTGTCTCCTGCAGCAGCTATCAGTAGCGGTTTATTTGCCTATCGTTCATAGTGGTCACTCTGCTCATTGTCCACAATGGCTGCTCCGTCAAGATGGCATAAGAAGTAGAATAGAAGACTATGTCCTTATTTACATTGGCCCTAGGCATTTTTCTAAAAGCTCTTTCAAGAAATCACATGGTCACTCGAGTAGTCCCCTCTCATATTGTGAAGTAAAAAATTAATACTAATACCTATGTTATTGACTTGTCACCTCTATTAAACATTTAACCAATTTAAATGTAAAAGACATATTATAATATTGAGGAACATTTGAGCATCCTTTGTTTCTATTGATTTTCTCACAAGTCATGCTCCTACAATTGCAAGATTTTCTCTTTCCTCCTTACAACTAACCCCTCAAATTGAGAATATAACCTCAAATTGAGAGTATAATTGATACATTGACAAATAGCCACTTATGAAAGTACTTTTGAGGTACATGGATCATACTCAATCCATCAAAAAGTAATCACATATATAGATGAGCTTGAATCACAAATGATAAACTGAACTAGATTTGCTCCTGAAATGATCAGTAAGATCTAACAAAAAGGTGCCAAATGCTTCTTCTCTAGAGTGCTTCATAGCTCTCCACCTCACACTTAAGTTATTTGTCATATAGCTTCATAAAGATTGCCTTGTTTTGTCACTCAAAGGAGTTAAATTTTTCTAATCGGAAAGACCAATATAGATAATTTTATTATTAAAATATTTTAATGTTTTAATTTTTTGAAGGTTATAAACTCATGTTTTACTAACCAAATAAAATTAGTAGAAGAACTAGTTTCTCTTTCATTTTATAAAAGAGGTTCTCAACCCCTCCATGTAATTAATTTTGAAATACTAATAATATTTCCTCTTTATGGACTTTACCTTTGGAGGATTTGTCCCATGTTGCATCAAAGACTGCTAGAATTCTTTAAATTCAAGTATGACACTGGCTAAGACATGATCTAGTGCTACTCCAAAGTGTCAATTTTGCATGAATTCATAATTTTGTAAATGCAATCCTGTGAGTATGAGGTTCTTGACATTTATCAAATATTTTCAGAAACTTACTAAAAGAATTAAGAGAGCTATTCTCTTCAGTTGGTCTTACTGTACAATCAATTACCTGCAAACTTCAGGGAACTAAATTCTTTTTCTAGGACAAGAATATCTAATTATAACCTGCTACACCCATCAAGAGCACTATATTCCCACCTATAGGCTATTCAACAGACGTCAAAATTCATCTCTACTTTCATCATTTTTATTACCAATCCATTACATAAAAGTCACAATCCATCTCTAACGGGAATTAAACCTTTATCAAAATGAAATCTGCTGTCAATGGATAGTTGACTCTTATTAATATAAACAAACTGTTGATCTTATTAACTGATTTGGTAGTTGCTGAATGCCTTAAATCTTAATCACTTAAACAAAATGATTATTTGCATACTAGAACTACATAGTGATAAAATAACACAGTAGTTTACCACAATCAAATTTTTGTTATGCAAGCACTAAAACAGTTTCCAATTTCTACTTAAGGAATTAAGCTCATCTAAAAATTGCAAAATAAGAACTTGTCAAATTACAAACTGAGATGTTACAAGATGGGTTAAATAACACACGATAATTTTTCATAAAAGAAAGCTTAAGGAAAACAATTTATAGATCAGGAAGTTAGACAAAGATTTTGTTGTGCAACACACCATATCCAGGTACTCACATGACTAGGAGGAATGTGTTTCCCACTGAGAAGATCTAGGAGGATAGTACCAAAGCTGAAAATCACACTCTCTGGTGTAACCCTCCCTGCAGAAATAAAGCTCTGATTAGTTTTTTTATTTATATTAATAGTTTCTATTTGGTTGAAGAAATTATGTATAGACTTCGAGAAAGTCAAGTTTGGCATACATTCTAGATTCTTCATGTTGAAAGTCAAGTTTTAGTATTATAAGAATCCCCACTTATTTTATCTATGGCTTAATATAAAATGTGTCTCTAACCTTTGCTACTTCTACTAGCATCCGTAACCTAATGCAATAAAATATCATAAGCTACATGATTGAAGAACAAAACCTTCTCATAGTATACTACACCTGATTCTTTTAATGAGGTAAAAGTTTTAGAAAGTCAAAACCCATGAAATATAAGGTAGTCAACTATGCACAAACCAGGGCCAAATTCTACATGATTACCATTTCTCAAATATTCTGGTGGTGTATAAGCGAGGTTTGTGCTATAACTCTTCCCATCCCTGCTGTTTTTCATGAGACCAAAACAAGAGAGACATGGATCACCATCCTGCAGACACAAGAAATTTAATTTACAGTTCAATATTGAGACTTTCAGTACAGAACCACCCAAAAAAGAAAATGCCAAGTGGTTTGACATCAGAAGGATCATTACAGTAAAAACACTGAGCATAAGCCTTTATGAAGATGCAGTTTTAAATGTGTCTAATCCCCTAACAAATGAACAACAGCAATGTAGCAGCTGCATACCAAAGAAAAATAATCATCATGACAGTGGTATTCTTCATCACCACAAAAGTCATATGGTAAGTACCAATATATATATATATATAGATATATAAGTATGTTTAGTAGTGACCAGGAAACTATCATACCACATACCTCATCAAAAAGAACTCTATACGCATTTAGGTCATGATACAATGGTCGCCCCTCATTGCTACAATATTCCAAGGCTTCTGCAATAAAACATGCAACCCTGAGACGCATGGCCCATTCAATAGTCTGATTTTCCCCTGCCAAGGTAAAATGGGGCGAAAAATATATTAGCTTATAAAATCCAAACATTATAACTACCTAACAAGTACAAGATCCTTCTGAATAAATTCACTTGAAGCACAAAGAAATGTACATGGTCATATTAGGACAAGTTCATTGAAGATGAAAAGGATCGTCTTTGCTAATCCTTAGCGGGTCTATCTCCTGAGACTAAATGTTATGCTTCCAACAATAATTTATACAAAAGAATTTGATTTTTTTTCATCGGCCAAAGTAGTGTTTTCAGCATTTCTAGCATGTTCCAGTATAACTGTATAAAATGGATCTTCTATAATCATTCCTATTCTAATAAGGATTGGTACCACCATATGTGGAACTACCAAAATGAAAGAAGGATTCTTAACTAAAAGAAATAAACAGCTGACTAAAGGTTGCTATCTTGGAACGATAATCTAGTATAAAGCTATGATATCTAGGCAAATCCATCTGCAATTATAACAAACAACTCGTGTATATATTTTGATTATTGAGAAAATGGTGGCCTTTGGCAGAACTTCCTCCTCCCAAGAAAAAGCAATATTGGGTAGAATAAAGCCAGGAATCTTAAGCTTCCAGATTTCTTTTCTGGATAGAGGATCGCACATCTCTACTTTTACCGACCCTGAGAAATTCAACCGGACTAGTAGCTTAATTAAGTACAGCCATTGTAATGAAAAGCTACAGAAGAAAGAAACAAGAGCTGTAGATCATCAAGGAATAGTCTCTGACAAAACATACAGTGGAAAAGATGCTTGGCAAGAGTGTCGTTGGGCATATACTCAGCTACAAGAAGTCTCTCGTCGCCATCACAGCAGTATCCAATCAAATTTGCGAGCCTCCGGTGTCTCAATTTTCCAACTCCCCAAGCCTCCTCCTGCAATCCAAATTTTAAAAAAAAAATCCTCGTTTTTTTTACCCTTACAAAAATAGCAAATTAATCAAACTATCAGAACACTCGCCAAGGAGAAGGAATCGAGGAAGTAAGAAAACTAACAGCGAACTGCTTGGGATCCGGCCAGGCTGCCCTGGAGAACTTCTTCACGGCAATCCACCGCCGATTCTGCAGCCTTCCCTTGTAAACGAGATTCGGGGCCTTGTCGCCGCTCTCGGAGACGATGTTCTTGGCGTTGAACCCATTCGTGGCGGCCTTGAGCTCAGGAAGCGAGAACTCCTCGAAAGGCGGGACCCCTTCCTCCTCCTCCTCGTCGCCGCCGCCTGGTACGGGCGAGAACGACCGGCGAGGCTGGTGATGGTTCAGCTGCAAATTAGGGAGGTTTTTCATCTTCTCCTCTGGGGCCTCCACGGCGGCCTCACCTGGGAGCCGGTTCTCCGGCGGCAACGATGAGCAACACGACCCCATCGCCCAGCTCTCGGCTCGCCCTTGGCGTCTTCTCTCTCGCCCAAGGCAAGGCTCGACCTCGTCGATCCCGCAGGAATAAAAAGGAGAAGAAGAAGAAAAATCCTTTTTCGGCCATCTTTCGCCTCCTTTATTATGCGAAATCCAGAAAACACGAGCGGGAGGGTAGAGCGAAGGCGGTGGTGGTGGGACCAGAGCATCCTTTTGAGGGCCCCGGGTTGAAACTTGTTGCCATTGGTGTCGTCCGAGAACAGTGAGGCTAATTAGCTGCTCTGCTTTCCTCGCGTCTGTGTCCGTCCATCACATAACTTTTTGCACTGTGCCCACTACGAGGGAGATGTTTTAGCCAAAATATTTTGGTGATAAAAAGAATCAAAGTCATGAATAAATATCATAAACAATATTAGAAAATCAGTAAAATACAATGATGCTCCTATGACATGGATTCTAACCCATTTTAGTCATCAAGACATGTAGCCAAAACAACCTTAATATCCAAAGAGTGCTAAAAATTATGAAAAAAAAAAAGACTATAAACAATATTAGAAGATTTGTAGGGATAATAGAATGGTGCCCATATGACCTGAATATAAACCCTTTTAGGACTCCAAATCAAGGATAAAAATCATAATTAGTATTAGGAGACCTGTAGAGATGTAGTGATAAGAGTTTGAGACTTTTTTGGTTGTCAAGGTTCTTTGGTCAAACACTTTGGTAACAAAAAAGGATTCAAAATCATAGATAAAAATCATAAATAATATTAAGAGACTTGTAGGGATGCAATTATGCCTATGTGGTATGAAAGCAAGCTC
>JBBMKF010000100.1:8372975-8383385 GCA_037834155.1 Curcuma caesia
TTGGTCACAGATGAATCAGGTAATAAAACTCTCCAAAGCGTAATTAAAGATAACTTTAAATTGTTATCAACTTTGCATGTGAAATACATTAATAGTCGAAAATTTTAAAAGCATCTTTTTTTAATCTATTTTGCAGTTATTTTGTATAAACCAGCACCATTTTAAAATTATTTTGTATAAAATAATTCCATTTTAAAATCACTTTGTACAAAATACCATCATCTGTTTTGTCTAAAATAGTTTTAAATTAGTGTTATTTTATTCAAAATAGCTCTAAACTGAAGTATGAAAAAGTATTTTAGTTAGAAAATTATAAATAAAATATTAATTCGATAATTTTTAAAAGAGAGGAAGCTTGTCAACTTTATTTTTATGATAAAGATAAGAAAACACACTCGATTAATTTTTTAAGAAAAACAAACTGAGTTTCTCCCGCTCAGTACTCATGCTCTATTTCCTTTCCAGATGCGATTAATATGGGAAAAAAATTCTTGTGAACTTTGTAGATCTCCTCAAGGCAGATCATTAAAGACTATAAAATATTCAAGGGCAAAAAATTATAAATAGCAGACTTTTGAAGAAAAATATCAAATGAGAGGGATACCAATTTGTGATATTTGACGGAAGAAAAGACATACATGATCATATTTATATTGAGCTCGAATAAAATCCTCAGAAAACCGAATTTATAAAAGTAATCAATAAACCTACAGATTCCGCATAGGATTTAATCACTGCATCAATCAAGAACAAGAAGCCAGCAATTAACCAACGTAAAATAAGTTTCTAGCTTGCAAGAAAGCTGATTTAAGTAAGATACAGGAAATAAGAGTGTAGCATGGACCTGAATATTTTTAGCTATCGATATTGCAGGTTTGGTGCGATCAGTTTATCAGCCATGCACCCCCACCACTGACATGGATCACCATCGGCAGACAAACATCACTAGTTCAGTTTACCAATTAGCGCATTGATTTGATCTTCACGGTTGCCTGTATCACCTCCTAGCTTGAAGAGCTTTTTGTTCATCCGAAGACCTCTCTCTGGGCACTTGAGCTTAAATGGCCACAAGAAGTGTGTAACCTCCCTGAAATGTGATCCAACTGTAGCTATCTCATGCACGATGTCTTCGATGCAAAGAATACCATACTGACCAAGAGCCTATTCCACAGAAATGCACGTTAAACGTCCATAATAAATGGAAATTAATAACGAAAGTGAAGCGATAAAAGTAGAATGAGCAAGTGAATCAGAAACTATGACGCCTATGAATAAGTAGCACAAAATGAATAGTTGAAGCAACTTGGGTAATATAGCCCTACGATTAGCACATCGATCAGGTTGAGAAGCCTGGAATGGTTCAGGTTGAGCACACGTAATGGTGAATCAAACCTTGCCATTTTCAAAAGGTGACAGCAAATTGGGTCATGTCGTTTGAATCAATAAAAAAACATATAAAGAATTAAGTTATATGACATAAAGATTATTTTTAAAAAAATAAAAATTAATTATCTTCATAAATGGATCAATCCGTGACTTTCAGGTTTGTATTATTAATCATGTTTTGGATCAGACTTAATAAACCATGTCTACCATCATGATGAATCAAACTTGAAGCAAAACTTACCATCGAGACAGCATGAAAGCCACCCTTCACCCATGATCATATAAAAGATCTCTTTGTTTAAAGGCAAATTCTAAAATAAATTCTTACACAAATCATAAGTACTTTTTTTTCATTATGATTTGATAGCACCTAAGCTACAAGCACATAAACACATTTTAATAACACCCACAATATAATTTAGTAGCATTTACACTAAAATTGTCTAGCAAATACGATACACTTTAGTACCACCAAAAATACAATTTGACAGCGCCTACAATATAACTTACTAGTACCTACGGTGCAATTTGGTAACACCTAAAATACAATTTAATAGCACCTATAATATAATTTTGATCACATATAATGAAGCACCTAAAATATAGTTTGGTAGAACCTAAAATACACCCCGATTTACCCTGGTAGCCGATGGAAAACTTCCGTGGGACCGGACCTATCACCCCCAGGGCTTGAGTCAATGAGACTAACTGGGATTATCATTTTTTGGTAGAACCTAAAATACAATTTAATATCACCTAAACACAGTTTCATAGCACCTTGGGGGTGAGAACACAAAATAATAGTATTTTATGATTCAATCACAAATCTGCTTCAGGATATGCAGATAAATAAAAAAGCACTCTGTTTCACACGTCAAACCTTGTATGACATCAAAGAATCTTCCTTTTAAAAAACAACACCAATAAGTCACTAGCTAATCAACCTCTTGTAGGACACCCCAACAAATTTGACTACACATAAATGATACAATCAAGAGCTAAACTTCCACTATCATTGAAATTACACACCAAGAGAACTAAAATGAGTATGGTCATGGTGGCATTCACTCAGCCTTATCATCTCTCTCCTCAAGAGCAACCACATAACCTGAGTTGATTTGGCTTGTCTTTTTGGCTAAATGTCTAAGAACAAAGCAAATCAGATGGAGATTGTAAAAACGTACAGACAAGAATTATGCATGTAAACGAAGTGGCTGCTATACTTGGCTGGCTGGATATTTGATAAACAAAGATTAGCTCCAAAAGTTGCTTTCTTAAAAATGAACATAGAACTTAAATGAGGGGGCGCCAGGGGTGCTAATATAATATATATACAATTTTTCAGAATCTTCAACATGCATTAAACAACATAAGACTTTTTTGGGGGATAAACAGCAGCAGACTACTTAATCATACAAAATAACTCAAAAGCGTCTTCACTTATGATAGAGATTTTTGCAGCTTCAAGTACATTTTACGAGGAATCTTTTTAGGCCCTCAAGAGTCAGAATAGTCCCTCTAAGACCTACTGAGTGTTTCTTTGAAAAGCTTCATTTATTACCACCACTTATTGCATAATTTTCTTTTGTTGAGATATCAGCAAAAGAAACATTGAAGATTCACAAGCATAAATGTCAATTGCACTAATCAGGTTTGAAAAGTGAACCAAACTGCCACATTGTGAACTATCATAAAGTCCCATTCTTGAAAATATCAGTGTGCTTGCAACTTTATGCAGTAATAGGTCCATGGTGGGAACATGAACTAGATCAGAGTTTATTGCTGCAGTATCAAAAATTTTAGGACGTCTTACCTGCTCAATGACATTGTTGTCTGTTAGAGGAGCCCTTTCCTTATCTACTTTTCCATGGCCTTTTTTGTAGATAAGCTCCTTAACACTTTTCAGGTTGGGATAACTACAAAGTTGAAATAAACATCTTAGAAGAAAGAAAATATAAAAAGTGTCTTTCTCTGAAATTAAGTGAGAATAAAGGAGCGCCATTCTTACCCATAAGTAACGAATGGTTCTACCCTCAATAACATTCTCAAATTTGCTTCATTGGCTTTGAGAAAAACACCATTCAATATCTGTACAAGTCGCAACTTGTTCAGGATTTTCCTTGTTTGTGGATGCATATCCTTTGATCTGAATGCAAGGTTGAGTTAGAGCCACAAAAAGGGCATGTGTGTATTGAACAAGATTAAAGAAAGAAGATAATGTAAAATTAAAGTTATATAACTAACCCATGGATCCGGATAACAAAAAGAAGCTTAGATTTCATGTCTACATTAGGCAACTTCCGAACTTTTAACCTTTGCTTCATCCGAACAAAATCCAATTCCTGAAAATGAAATTATATTAGATAATAAAAAAGAAAAGGCATTTTCTATGCAGTATGATTAGATTAACTAACCACAAACTAACTTATAAAAAACAATGTAAAACTATTGCATGCACATGAAATAAACAAGAGCACTCAGAGTTAGAAAAAGGGTATTCAATGCATGCCCTCTCATTAGTTCCATGAGTGTTTTATAACAATGTGTGTAATACCACATGTTTAAACTCCCTTGCCCAGAGATGCAATAGTTATTAGAGGTGGAATACTATGGTAAATGCTAGAGAGGATAGCAACCAACAAACCAAAATTAAGATGGTAATGACTCAAACAAAACAAATAATTATGAAATAGAAATCACCCTCATAGAACATTGTGACTACCAATTATAGACATTTCCCTTGATTGATGCCTTTTCTTAGATTAAATTATTATTTCTAGAAATTTTCCTCATTGATGTCTTCTTATATAAATTATAACTCAAATCATTTCTGCTCATTTCACGTATATTTACTCCTAAACAAATATTTCTCTTTGGTTTATGAACCATTAAAAGGCTTCTTAACAAGCTTTTGTTGAAAAATTATAGATGCTGATTTTTCCAACACATTTAAACTAAAAGGAAAAGATTATACTCACGAGCCACAAGAGCATCAAAGATTGAATGATTAGTATCACCAAAATGGAAACAACCACTTAAGAGGGGTTTTGTTTAAGCAATGCCATTGGGATGATACTTCAACCAACAAAATGGACGATCAAGGATGATTATTGTTTCAAAAAACAATCAAAAGGGCATCGTTTAAGACTACTCTTGTTTAAGCAGTGGCATAGGTATCATATCTTCAACCAACAATGCTAATACATCAAGTGCAAGATGATTGTGATTTCAAGAATGGTTATTGTTTTAAAAAGCATTTCATGTGCTCACGTATGCATTTGATTATTCATATGCAGCAAGTAGTATTTCACTCGCATAATCATTTGTGCCTGGATTTAAAAGTGGCAGCACTTCTGCATTTGCAGCTAGGTGCATTTGGAAGGAGGGGAGAGAACATTGACTGTATATGTCCTATGTGGCCCATATATGCAATTGAAAAAGAAATCTTTCTATTCATTAAAACCAAGTTAAACAAAGCCAATTAACTTAAAACCTTAAGGTACCCTATATTGTAGCTTGTAGCGTAAACACTTTTTTTGCAAGTGATGAATACAAGTAAATGATTGATTATTTACAAGAAAAAGTAGTTCTTGGCATATATGCTAGAAGCTTAAATACAATTTATTTTCTCAATCATCATGTCATTGTAGTAATCAAGTGTGTTTGTCACAACTATTTGATACCCTCCATTGGGCACCAAGCAAGGCTATATTATTATTAATAAATAAATTGAAATTAATCTAATATCATTTTCATTACACTTTTCTTTGGTCACCCTCTCCCATACACCTTCCACTTTAATTGACTCAACTCTTATAATTATAATTTTATTGGATACTTTAAGCATATCTATACCATCTCAACTTATTGAATATGCTATTGTTTCATTGATTGGAGCTATACTTATTTCTTCTGGACAATATTTTATTTGATTCTTTCTAGTAACTATATATATCAAACTTAGCATCCTCATCTCTTCATTGAACTGCTTCAATAAAATAACAACCCAGCATCCAAATTAATGGATCATATCACACTCATACAAAATTTTTGTTAATCATCATGTTGTTAAGTAAAAATTATTTTTATTGCTTATTTAATTGCACACTCCTTCAAGAATAGAATATAGAAGGAATAGTTAGTCTTTGAATTAGAGTAAGAAATATCTAAGAAGGATGATTAGGGAATCACAATCCATGGGAATTGGTATCACAAGTTCATTTTTGCAACTATATAGGAATATTTATTCCATGGAAATTCATACAGAATAGAATACTTCCCTTGAGCTGAGGTTTAAAATATTGAGTCGTGCCGAGATTTCAGTTTCAAACTGGAACAATACAATTTTGATACCATATTGTGTCGTGCCGATATAGTTTCAGTATTTTTAAAATATAAAATATATTAACTAAAAAAATATAATATAAATATTTAAAAATAAAAAATAAAATATTTTTTAAAAAAATAATAAGATAATTTTATGAAGCTCTAATTAAGCCTATTTAAATTATCCCAACTATAACTAAGAGTTGATTAAAATTATTAACCTACGTGATTATTAAAACCTAAGTTATAAAAAAAATTCGGATTCCGCGTGATCACGATCGGGGCGCACGCGAGCCGCACGACCGGGGCACGTGCGAGTCGCACGACCAGGGCATGCACAACTCATGTGACACCTCCGAAGGCATTGCCGGATCCGAATGACACTTCTGGACAATATCCCGAACGAAACGCTAGTGTCAATGTCGGTCCACTCGTGGAACAAAAAATTTCACTAGTATCGAGCGAAACAACTCAAGATTTCGATCCTTGATATGAACCAAATGCAATGTTGGTGATTATGTAAACAGTTATATCTTTTAAGGTTTTGTAGAATTAAGTGCTGTGAACAAATAAGATCTTAGTACTTTAGATGGCCAAACACTTTCATTATCATTCTTTATTTCTTCTTATGACAAGTGTTTATCTAACCAAATGGCATTTACACTCATTTATAGTACATACAAGTTTCCTGCCCAACCCTAAGTTAACTGCTTTCTTGATTGCTGAACACCAAACATATAAGCTTCTAGGGTTGTCGTCACTTTTAGCTGCTTTTCACAGTGGACAACAGAAGGTGAATTGATGAAAGACAAAGACTCCATAGCCCATAACTGGGTTCTTTCCTTCAACTACCACAATTTCTTAGGTTCTTTCCATCATATTTTCGAGAAGATAAATCCAGTTGGTTCACATCAGTTTTGAAATTGTCAACACTAGACTGAATAAAATTGTGTTAACCATCCACAATGTGAAACTGAAATGTAAAGAAGGTAAGATATCGGAAAGAACAACTTCACAATGCAAATAAAACATCATATGTATAAGGTTTAACAGTTGACCAGGTATAATTCCACGGAAGGCAGAATTTCAGCAGAGTTTTATAAATGCTTACAATGAACCAGTAATATGCAGATAAATGTCTCCCTTGATAAAGAAGTTTTCAACTAGATGATAAGTTGGCCAAAGTGAAAGAGATGAGGCCAAGGTACAATATCTTAACATACACTATGCAAGTAAACAATATGGATCACTTACTAACCTTGTCTCGATATTCTTTGACAAACTCCTCAGGCCTCTTAATTGGACGTTTAAATCTCTCTTGCTTACTTCTCTTTTTCTCTGCTAGGAGCTCCCTTCTCTTGATGGCCCAATCCTCACTGGTTTTTCTTTTCTTCAGCACAGTCTCATGAACATAGTTAAGAGGTTGTGGTTCCTCCGCCATGATAGGTTATTCTGCAAGCAATTTCCTCAATGAATTTATTGGAACAACAATGTTCAATATATCACAGGAAAACAAGTTGTAAGGTAAAAAAAAATGTGAATACGTCAAGCAAGTCAAAGTTGACAACATCCTTTGCAAATTAAAAAAAAAAACATTTGAAAGAGATAAACAAAACTAAAACTTCAATAAAAAAAGAGGAGGCTCAACATAGTTATGCTACAAGCGCAAAACAGCAGAGTTTTGAAAGAAAGAAAAAAAGGAAGATTATTCTTTTTCCATGTGAAAATTCAATTTGACAACAAAACTGAAAAATAAATTAAACCGAGCTTAGGAATTAAACTAAGTCCCAAGGGGGGAAAAAACCTGTGACACTTTGAGAATAAGTTTGGCAAAAAAAAAGGAATTTGAATGTATTTGAGCAGAGTAACAGAGAAAAATCATATAGTATAATCTTTACTTTTTCATTGACGATCTCCTATTTCTTATCCGTCCATGAGAAATATGGAAAGGGCATAGGCATATGACAGACAAATTGTCCTGTAAAGGAGAAACAATATTGGAAAACAATACTTGGTTTGAAACTTCTTGAGCTTATTTCGACCGTATAGAATAGAATAAATTTCTGTCCAGATGAACACTTCTGCTTCATCTTGGGATGAGTCTGGGGCACAAACTCAAATATGTGTTGATTGTTTCCTCGAGATGAATTTGAAAAGCCTAAATAAAGGAATTTGGCTAATTAGGTTCAATTTGTTCAGGTTCAGACTGAAGATATAATTGTGAGAAATAAAAACCAATAATTATTTTTATGAAATAGAACTATGTTTTGCTCAAAATATGATTCTGTATGTATGTATTCAATATTATAATTTTATCCACATCAGTTATTTTCTCTCGTGTTATGTTTTGCAAAGCATCTTTTAGAATTTGATAAGAAATCTCTCTTGATCCTCTTCTATCATTATCAGAAGACAACTCTTAGCTTTTACTGATTATCACCATCCTCGAATTGTGCCCCTATTTAATCTCTCTCTTTCTTCTTTGACAACCTCTATAAATAGAGATGTTGATTAAAAATATTTACATATGTTTTATGCTTCGAAAGGTCTCTACTCATGTTTTCTAGAGATCAGCTCAACTCCCTATTAGCTAGTGTTATTTTTACCACCTTGGTAAGCATTTACTCTTCTTCTTACTTTTCTCCACCTTTGTTTTACTAATTGATTTAATTATAATTTTAATCTCGCATTCGCCTCAACACATTGACACTTATTTTTCTAGTGTTAATTTTGCCACCTTGGTAAGTGAGCATTTACCTTTCTCCACCTTTGACTTGCTCATTGATTTCATACATCGTGTGTGACCTATATGACAGAAACAACAGCATATAACTTCAACTCAAATGCCCTTTGAGAAACAACAGAGCATCAAGTTCAATCAGAAACGCAAAAGTACAAGTAGTTAGAACAAAGAAAAGGTAATCTCTTAGTACAACACAACAAATTGAGATCCAAACTTCAATCAGAAGCATTGCAGCAAGCAAAAACAAAAAACAAAAAATAAAACATTTCAGTAGTCAAACAGATTGGAAACAAAGGATGGAGAAAAAAAAACTCAAAACTCTCGAGCTTAGAACAGCAAGGCCACCAAAGAGCTTGTAACGCAGCGATTCAACCTGATTCAATCCTCATACATAATAACGTAAAATCCGAAAAGGGTTGCTTAGATGGAGTCGGCAGACGATATACCTTGTTGAATGGCTGGAAGAACGGAAGAGTCGGCGGGAAGTGTCAGCGGCCGAAGAGGTTTTTAGGTTTTAGGGTTTGAAGAGCAGGGGAGTCGGTGTTAAAGAAGCGACGAGATATTGAAGTAATTTGGGTCGGATCCATTTGACGTCAAATTATAAAAATAATTTAAATTTTATTTATTTTTATATCTATAAAATTCACTCTAATTACTATTAAATAAAAAAAACTAAATTAAAATAAACAATACAATTTATTTAATTTTTATCAACCAAAATATAAAATAATTGCATACACATAAAAAGCATATATTTTAATTTACAAAATTGCATTTTTATTAATAAAAGTTTGTCAAATATTTTAAAATTAAAAAATAAAGCCTGCTTCAATCACAAGTATTATTTTCTTGTTACTCTTTTTGAATTTTATATATGAAGAAATTAGAAGTACCAATCATTATAAATAAAAAATATTAATTCACTCTAATTACAATTAAATAGAAAAAAATTAAACTAAACAACGTAATTTAATTAATTTTTATCAAATAAAATATAATATATTTAATGCTCAAAATTTTTATCAGATTTTCTTGAAAAATATTGCATAAACGTATAAAAGCACACATTATTTTAAATAAAAAAATTTATATTTAATAATAAATATTATTCAAGTATTATAGAATTTATAGAAAAATATTTTTTTCAAAATACTTGAAAAATATAATACTATAATACTAAAAATAAAGTACTATAATACTTGAAAAATATAATAATACTATAATACTAGAAAAAATTTCCAAACCCATTTCATTTAGTCTAAATCTCAATTAAGTCAACTAATTTCATATTGCATACAGACATGCTAAAAAAAAGATAAATCAAACGACAAAAATAAAAGAATCAGTAGTAGAATTTTTATGAACTCAAATATATTTAATAATTTTTTTAATCGAATTTTGAATAATATTTTTTTTCACAAACTGCTATAGTTGAATTTGAACTCGAACTGAATTTTAATTATTTTATATAATTTTAATTCAAATATATTCAAATTAAATTCTTAATACTTCAATTAAACTTAAATTTAAATTATTTTTAATTATAGTTCAATTTTGCTATTCAAATAATTCGAATCCAACTCGAGCTCAAATTTTATTTCAAATCGAACTCAAATCAAAATTATTTATATTTTTAAATTTTAAATCGAATTCGAATATCACATATATTTTTAAATTAAAACTCAAACTTAAATATTAATATCTTCATATTATTCAATTCAATTTAATTAATTTGCGCACTTCTTAAGTTTATCCACATGTTAATAGGGTGGAGACAAAATCATGAGTTAGATAATGGAGTTGAAAAAAATGGCATAGGACGACTAACGTCAAGATTCCATAAAGATGTAGCCAAAAAGCTTATCTTCAATGTCGGATGGGCTAATCCATGAGTTAATAATCTAGAGAGGTAAAACCACCTATTTACATAAATAATAATCATTTTAAAGATGGAC
>JBBMKF010000100.1:8386710-8397671 GCA_037834155.1 Curcuma caesia
ATGAGGTTTCTTTTCTTTCTCCCCAGGTAGCAGATAGGGATGTTGTCTTGAAGCTTGGAGTTCTGTCAGACTGCCCCATCTCACAGTAGGAGAAGTTATCTTATTGTTTTACTTTGTATGGATTTTGGTTGTAGTTGGATCTGTGATCTTAATTCGTGGACTTGTAGAGTTTTGTGCATATTTGAGATTTGGACTTACGTTTATACTTGTGCAGATTTGGATCTTGTTTGAATTCTGTTGCGTAACTTTTGTTATCTCGTGTGGATTTTCGTATACACACTTTTGGTTTTCTCGAGGTGGTTTGATATATCATGCATATGTTAGATTACTAGTTTATGGTCATGTGGGCCTTATTCATATTGTTTAGTATTTGTTATATATGTTGTAGTATGTGGATTGTGGTCGTGTGGGACTTATGTTATATGTATTCAGGAAAGTTGAATTGTTACAGGGGAGATGTTGTCGAAATTTTTTGGACAACCGTTTGGACTTTCCCTTTGCTAGTTATCAGGTGAATTTTAATCTAACTATACTTCCCCTTTGCTTAGATTAACCCTAACCTATTAAGACTTTTTACTTACTTCTAAACATCTAATCAATCATAACTTGTTTAGATCAATCCTTGGTCAATCTTGACTAGATATAAGTATATTATTAAACATTAAAATCTTAGAGGTTGATTACACTAATAATATATTCTTTTTTATGTTTAACAATATGTTTAAGTTGGGTTAAATGTTTAATCAACTTTTCAATCTTATGCCAAATCGAGAAAGAATGATGATTTCTAATTTAAACCTTCTTCTCCTCCTTCTTCTGCAAAAAAGGTGGATCCGCCACCTTAGCGGTCCCTACACGGTCGGCCCCATGACCATCTGTGAGGAGGTAAATCGAAAAACTGCAGTTGGTCCCTTAGTCAAAAAAAAATTACCTTTCAAACCTTTTTGAAAGATCATTTATTTTTCAAAATTTTCATTGAAAATAGCCATTTAACTTTTCAACATCTTTGAAAGATCTTTCAAAATATTTTCAAATTTGAAAATATTTTAAGGTTTTTCAAAATCTTTCATTTTAAAAATTTTGTAAAATATGATTTTCAAATAACTTTCACAAAGTAATTTTCAAGGAATTTTTTAAAGTAAGAATTTTCATAATAATTTTAAAGATATTTTTCAAAATAAATTTTGAAACATATTTTCTGCAACATATTTGAAAAAAAATTAACAAAAATTTGAAATATTTTTATGAATAAGCTTAAGCAGGAAATGTCATTTGATGGCGTCGGGAACTAAGGTCTTTACGTGAAAAGGTAAAAGTAGTTCAAGGTCTTTTGGTTCTGACGAGCAAGAGGAAAGGAGAGGTATAACAGGAAAGGGATATGTGTTTTTAGAATTTTTAAACTTAGGTACGTGAAATGGATAATACCAAAAGTTGTTCACATGGTTCAGTAAAATATCAATAATAATTGTGTGATACAAAATAATGAAAAGTCTTTTTTTTTAAATAAGATGAAAACCAAATATGAACCTAGTAAAAATTGAGGCGTGTCAATGTAAAAAATTTTATTTATTCTTTTTATTTTAGATAAAAATCAAAAAGTATTTTTTAAAAAATATTAAAATAACACAACATATTTTTCATCTTGATTTTCATTCTTCATTGTTATTATTTCATTGTTATTTTATGATAAAAATCAAAAGAATGTCTTAAATTAAATTATGTAAACCATCAAAAAAATGACTCCTTGTCAAAAAAAGTCAAAAAGCATCCTATTTTTTAAAAATACCCTTATTCTTAGTATTGTTATAGCAACTACGAGTAACTGCTACAATATTGTTTCATACATCTAATTTTATTGTAGTGGCTACAATTAACTACTACGTGTAGGGTAGCTGCTATACAACATGTAACAACTAATATATTTTATAATAACTATTTAATAATTTCTATAATTGTTTTATAGTGATTTGATGAAATTTAAATAATTTTGATTAAATTGATAAAGTGTATTTGATATAATAGTATTCTAGGTTTAAGATTTAGAATACAAAGTTTTAGAATTTAGGGTTTAGAAAGTTAGAGTTTACATATAACATGTACTTAGTGACTTCTATAACTGTGTAGTAGTTACTTAGTAGCTTCTACAATAGTTTAAAATAATTTTGACCAAATTAGTAAAAAGTATTTTAATATAATAGTATTTAGGATTTTGATTCAAGGTTTTAGGGTTTGCATAATTAGTAGTTTGTACAACTATTTTAAAGTGCTTTTAATCCATTTAAAATAATATTGATAAAATTTAAATAATTTTATTAAATTAATGAAGAATATTTTGATATAATAATATTCAATGTTAATGTTTTAAGATTTAAGATTTAAGATTTAACTATAATCATTTAATAGCTACCTAATAACTTCTACAACTGTGTAGCAACTACTTAATAGCTTTCATAACTGTTTTAAAATAATTTTAACTAATTTAAAGTGATTTTGATGAAGTAATTTTGATAAAGTTAGACATAGAATATTTTGATATAATAGTATTTTATATATAATAATTTTAATTAAAATAAAATAATAAAATTTTTATATTATAGCATAGCTACTATAATAATACTAAAATAAATGATATTTTAGATATAAAATATTTAATTAGGTGTCTTTTTATTTTTTTTAAAAAACAAAGCCGTTTTTTTTCTGAGGATTTGTATAATTTGAAAGGTCCTTTTAAATTTTAACTTTTTTTCCAATTAAGTTCTGTTCTTCCAGTAAAGGTGTCTATCCCTCTGTAAACTTGATCATCAAGAAAAGTAACTTTTTTTTTGTTTTCTTATTCATCAAGAAACCTTTCTTTTTATTCAACTGCTGTGAGCGTGATGAATTCGCCCACCTCGTCCATTTCGGTCCTCAGATCGCCGCGATCTCTTTTCCTCGGTCGAAATTTGTCGCTTGTTCTCGTCTTCGCTCCAGCAGGCGAAGATTAGGTACATCCTTTTCTTCTTTTCTCGTCATCCAGATCTGTCGTGACTATAGTTTCTCTTTGATCGGGCGTCTGCTTCCATAATTCGAAAAATTACTGATCCAATTGCTGATTTGCTGTGTGGTTATCCCGACTCAATACCTTCTCTCTTAGTTAGGTGCTATGAGATGTATTTTGTTGTTAGTTTACCATCAGGGATGGTACCGTTTGCTGAAATCTCAAAGGCAGATCATGAAATTGTTTATATTCATATCGTTAATTGAAAAGAGTTGGTCAAATTTTTTACTTTTTAAGATTTTATTTGCTATTACTGCCTGTGTAATATGTTCTTGACATTGTTCCTCAAATAAATACCAAGGATTTTTTTTCCTCATCCTAATTTCTATTCTTCACTCAATTCAATCTGTTTTGGGTAAATTAAAGCAGATAGAAAACTCTTCCAGTAGATGGAGCTGGCTTAGAACTCAATTTAAGGAAGTTGGCTGGAGTTGACTAAGGTTTGAGGAGCTTATTCCAGCTGAATTGCAAGTCGCTTGACTAACGTCGAATTGAGTTGGCCAAGGCGAGGGGTCTGTTGGTCCATGTGGTTCTTGGCTTTGAGTTGGATGTCTTGATCATGTTGGGGGGTGGCATTCGATATGAGTATGGGTTTTTGAAAAGGGTTGATTTGCTGAGGTGTAATGAATGGATAGGAATCACTTGTGAACCAAAAAGGAGGAGTGTGAAAAGTTCTTACTTATCACCATGAACCTTGGAAATTGCTGTAGCAGGTCATAAGACTAAAATCTCCGCAATGCTGCCCGCAATCCTCCTTTTATAAGTCTCTGAGTGAGTGCCCACATAATGGTGGAGTTCTATGTGGCTGAGGCGCTTAGGCTGATCTAGTTTGTTTGTGAGGCACCTTGGTTGATCTAGTTTGTTGTTTGGTTGCCTCAACGATTTGGCCCGCTTGATTGGATAATAACTTCTCCGAATTCACTATACAAAAGCACATGGATTCAGTCCCATTATTGTAAAATAGCCAAAGGGACACATGCCAGCATCTTGATTGTATGTAAAGATTAGAGGGAGGGTTGATCAATAAATGAATTACTATCATTAAATTATAGAACTTATTGTTAGTCAAGTTGACAAAGAATACAAAGTCAAGTTTAAAGGTTCAACAATTCAAAGCTTAGCACCAATTGTATTTGGGATTTGCTTAATTGATGAATCTTGCAAAATAGTCTTACAGTGTGAGAAAAGTATATCTAATTAAGATCACATAATTGTCTCGCAAAATGTAAGGTATTGATAAATTTAGGAGCAAGTTATACATAGTTGTTTAATTTGATCAAAGGAATGCCATTGCTAATATGCATAAAAGACTATTGATTTTAATTACTTGATCAAATTTGACAAATAAGATTACTGGTATGACTTTATTTAGTAAATCTAAGATTCTTAAGTTCAATAAAATTTAAGATGCATCTTTCTTCTTGACTTTCTCATATTGTTTTTTTTTTCTTTTCTGAAACTATTTCCTGTTGACTTCGATTCGATGGATTCTAATGCTCCGAGAAGTTGATACTTAAATTTTTGCTGATACTGATACTCTGACAACACCATGTTCTATATATCTCTTCCATTTCACAGATGTTACCGTGGTATAATTGCAATCCCATACTCTACGGTCAACTGTGCATGTCTTCAATTCCATAGTTCTGCCCCCCTGTGCCCGTTTACAACATCTGTTTGTTTGATGAATGTAGGAGGATCGAAATGGGGCTAATTAGGAGCAGTTTCTCATTTTTACTGGGTCTTGGTTGTGGTGTTTATATTACCCAGAACTATGAGGTCCCCAAGATGAAGCAGCTTGCAAGTAACTGGCTGTCAAGGGCTAAGGACATGGAGGAAATCTACCGTAAGCCCAACAAAAACGATGACTGAATGCATCTTCTTAGAACAATTAGAAATCAACAAGAAGATAACCCGTTGGTCTCTGACTATTTGGATCAAAAATATAAGAGAAAAAAAAGGAAAAGAGATGAAAAGATATGTATAAATAATGAAATCTTATAATTTTATATAATTGCAATTTTTTTAAATCTTTCCATAGTGTGACAGTATTCCAGAGGTAAGTAGCCATCGGTGTTGCATGTGGATTGACCTGTTAAATGGTCGCGTTTGTGTGGGTCTCCTGCTGTCCATTGCATCTGGCAAATTATTTCCTTTGAGTTGTAAAATTGTAATGCCATAGACATTTCTGATTTGCATCTACCCCGTGGTTCCTGTAACACGTCATGCCTCCTTTTATATCCCGCTGAAAGGCAGGAAGAACACTTGTTGACGGCGAATACCACGTTTATGAAATTTGAGTTATCTCAATTAATATTTTTTAAAAATATTTAATATTCTATCTTTTTCTATATTAATTTGACAATTAATGTACGTAAGGCGGGCTAAGCCCACCCGTGACAAGCCTGATATAACAGTGTGTAAAGTGTCTGGCACGGTCCACCAAAAATTAATTGTGTCATGCTGGGTTCGGGTTCGGCAAGACCTGCACGTTGGGTTGTGGAAGTTGTTCGGCTTGTGGGTCAAACTCGACATAACCTAGGCTTGAGCCATATTGAGCATGACACAAACTCATGTCTAATATGAGTTACGTTGTGTGGAAGTTGTTTGGCTTGGGGGTCTAACTTGACACAACCTTGACTTAGGTGATATTGCGAACTTCCAACAACTGGTTTAAATGGTCAAATTTTATCATTTTAATTAGAACACTTTCCAAACATTTGAAGGTATTTTGTTCAAATTAAGTCTAAAATTATCAAATTGGTCTCAATAAAATTTTATTTTTTAAAAAAAAAACTCGTATAAATACCGTTCACTTTCGCCTTTCATCTCTTTTCCAACCAACTAACAATTCAATTTTTGTTCTCTCTAAACTCATATTCTCTTTATTCTCAATCATATTCTTTTAATTACTCATAACTTTTTTTATTAATCTCTATTTATTATATTATTTATTTTATAATAATCTGTCTCTCTAATTTTTTATAATTTCTCACAAGGTTCTAGTTGGACAACTTGAACTATCTAGTCGAGGTTGGAAATGTTGAATTCACAAATGTAGATCCCAATCTATTTTGTAGCTACCCTGAGAGATCCAACAAACTTCAAGTTGACTCATCACGGAGTTAATACTCAAGTGGGCTCAAGTTGGTTGGAGTCATTCAATTGGTTGAAGGGAGATTTCAATTGATTAATGGTTGAATTGACTAAGTAGTTAATTCAGGTTAAATTTCAATTTAACTAACATACACAATGTTTCTGCTTATGGGTCAACAGTCAATTGATAAGCATGACTAGTTGATTGCTAAAACACTAAGAATTAAAAAAAAAAAAATAGTCATAGATTTCACAAGATTAACTACATCTGTCAAGTGACTCAGATGTTATATTAGATTAATCAATTGGATGAAAGATTGATCAACTCAAGCAGTTGTTGGGAGTTTGGTAATCAACCAGATACAAGTTTAGTCGACTTAACTGATACAATAAATCAACTGAGATAAGTTAACGGTTAATTACAAGTAGTTGTTGGAAACAAAAAGCCTATAAGAAGTCATTCAAGGGAAGTTTTTGGCAGCTTCCTTAGGCATTCATATGAGATTATTAATAAGCAACAAGTGAAAGAAAACCTAAAGAAGAGCTCCATTTTGTAATTGTTTCTTATATTGTAAGATTATAAAATGTTTTTCTATCTCCAAAAGACATTAAAAAAAAAAGAAAATATTGAAGGATTCTAAAAGTGACTCATTGTAGAGTCATAAGTCGTAGAGTAAGAATTAAAGGTTTCAAACTATGTAAAATATAAGTATTTGTTTTTTTATGTATTTATGTCTCCATATTTTTATTAAGTTCTATTGATCAATTCTATTTGTTTACCACTAGGTCCTATGAATGTTATAAAAGACATTCGGATTGTGACCCAGGGATCCGCGGTTCGATCCCCAACTACGGTGTATTTGCAAGAATTTTCTTCCAAATGGGGAACGCAATCAAAGGATGCTGGGCATCTGGATTGGCCGCCGTATGTGCTTCCCGATTTATCCTGGTGGTCGATGGGAAACTTCCGTGGGACCGAACCGGCCACCCAGGGATTGAGTCCATGAGACTGACTGAGATTTATAATTTTAATAAAATAGTCAGTGCAAACTCAACTTCAACAATATCAACATATATACATATAATTTGATTCCGTAACTCATAAAACATTGCCTACCGTCCTATCAAAACAAATGTGCAAATATAAAATTCAGATCAATGTCTGGCAGGGCCAATATCAAAGTCGTCAGTATTAGCTAGTAGGTGCCCCTTCTCTATCAAACATGTGGAATTATATAAGTCAAATGAAAACGAGAGGCAAACGATTCTCCAACTTCATACAAAAAAATTAAGCAGAATTATAATGAACGAAACAATATTCAAACTCTTTGAGTAGCCAAATATTTATTAAATAACATGAAGAAAGGGCTCATTGTGTATATGTAGAACCCACTTGCTATATTACTTATCTGAAGCAGAATGTGATCAGAAAAGAGAGACCGACACTTTTTTGCATTGTAGAATACTTAACATATATATATAGCTGTAACATGCATGCTCTCTCGTGTATTGTATTGCAATTATATATATATTCAGATGTATTCGGCGTCATTTCTTTTTTTCTTACATCATTTTACATTTTTTTAATAGTATATTTCAATAAGCATGTTATTTTTCTTATGTACTTTGTTGAGTCGCACATCCATCGATATCACTTTGTTTTTTTATATGAGATGCTATTAGGGGTGAGCAAACAAAATTGAACCGATCGAATCGAACCAAACTTCCGAATTCAATCGGTTCAGTCGGTTCACCCTTGATACTACTACAGGCTGTTCTATATTGTTCTCATTGAAAACTACACTTGCTTGATTAGTAGGTGTCAAGTTACATTCATTCAGATACAGGAATATCATTGGCTGTCTGCATCCATACTTAAAGGCATGCCATTTAATTAGCATAAAAACAGCATTAATTTCACAAATGTGCTTTATTTAAGACTGAAGGTACTCACACGCCATTAAGCTTTGGAAGGGAGAGGATGAAGCTTTCTGATAGCTTCAACCATGGCAAAGCTGCAGGGAAGATGAATTATGTTCCTCTCTGCAGCGTGTGCCTTCTTATTACACTGACCTTGCTCTGCCTCATCAAATCCGATTTCAACACCGCAGGCGCATGTAAGTGATCACCAGCTTCCTGTTCCATAAGCATATCTATGATCGATCAATTGCTTTAATTTACTGAATCATGCACGGCCACTTTAATTTCCTTGTCAGGGACCCTGAAAATATCCATCTGGTCCAATGTTTTATCGACGGGGCAGCAACTGAATAATACTGAACAACAAGGTTGGTGATTTTTAGTTGTCCTAATTTTACCTGCTCCTGAGAACTATATATACTTGGATTTATTTTACCATATCCAATGCATCAATATTTCTAGCCTGATTAAGTCTCTTTTTGCTGATAATTAAGCAATTTAATTTGAGTTTATTAATTCTTTTCCATGCATCATATTCAATGCTAGCCTGATCAATAAGAAACATGGCTAATCTTCTAAAACTCATTTGAGATCGAGAGGCATCACTTGATCAAAAATGTATATATATATATATATATGGTTGTGTTTTTCTTTTTAGGACAGTTAGGCCGTCCTTATTAGAGATGTTGGTGGAACGTCACTCATTGCATGGCAAAGGTGGGAAAACATGGCCTGCTTGAATTTTCCATGCACAAAATTAAGCTTGTTTTAATTAGTTTGGACAGTCAATTAATAATTAACTTCTTACTCTTTTTGCTGTTAATTAGCATGTTTATTGAGCATCAAGAATAATAATGCAAAGCTTTATTATAATTTGCGGAGAAGATTTATCACCAGGTTCAATTAATTAAGGAAATAGCTAGCTAGGGTGTGAGAAATGCATGGGTTTAATTTGTTTGATTAAGATAGAAATATGCTAAACTAATAATCTTGTTTAAAAATAATAAACATCATGTAGCAAATTAAATTAAAGGGGAGAAAAAAAAGAGAGAGATAAGATATGACTAAGTGGCAAGTGATGCTGTTGAAAGTTTTCTAAATATAATTAAAAAAGATTAGTCCAATATGTTTGGGTTTAATCAACATAAGTCAACGGTTTGAATCGGTCAGTACAGCTCGAACAAGTTACTATTATTTTACCAAAATTCATTTCAAATCATTTTAATGGGAACGTGAACCGTTTTATAAGTAGCATGAGTGCTTCGGGGCTAGCCCCCAGTTACGGTGTCACGGTAGGATATTTTTTTTAATTAATTAAATATTTATGAATTAATTTATAATTATGGTATACTATATTACTGATTAATTTTTTTTGGTGAAAAAATAATCTTGTAATATTAATTATGAAGTGGCGTGTCATTTGTATTTCTTCTGTAAAAAAAAAGGTGGAATCCGTCATTTTAGCGACCCCACACGATCTGCGTGCCATTTGTATTTCTTGATTTATCTAATGATGAATGAAAAATCATTAATCAACTTCACAAAAAAAGTGCTTTAGAGCTAGATTGGCTCCATTTCTTATTGTGTCGGTTCTTACCCATTTGGTTGCATGACCCATACCGTTATAAGATGATAGCTGGGCATGGACTCATGGTCTGATTCAACTATATCTTGGTCAACATAGGTCCAATTTTTTTAAAAAATAAAAATATAAACTATACTATTGTTTTTATTATTATTTAAAGATATTTTTTATTTTTTAAAAATATTATTTTGCTATTTTTTATTTTAAATAGTTAAGCAAGGTATATATTACATGTCGTGTTTGGCCCGACAGGATAGGGCTTGGTCTAGTCCATAAGTTGAGTTATCTCAGTCCAATTTAACTCACACTACAAAAAAATCCTCGAATTAGCGACGGATTTAGCGACGAAATTTTTTCCATCACTAAATTTAATGATGGAATTTAACATTCCGTCGCTAATGCCGTCGTCTATGATGGATAATTAATTCCGTCATTAATTAGCGACGGAGATTTTACTAAATTCCGTCGCTAAATTTAACGACGGAATTTAACATTCCGTTGCTAATGCCGTCGTCTATAACGGATAATTAATTCCGTCATTAATTAGCGACGGAGATTTTACTTCCGTCGTTAATTAGCGACGGATATTTTAAGTCCGTTGCTAATTAGCGACGGATATTATAAGTCCGTCGCTAATTAACGACGGAAAGTTTATTTCCATCGCTAAGTCGTCAGAATAGCGATCGAATAGCGACGGAAGAAATTATCCATCGCTAAATAGCGATGGGAATTTACTTCCGTTGCTATAATCGTGATTTAGGGTTGTATTCCGATTATTTTCTCCACGCATTCTTTCTCTGCGATCCCGGCTTTCTCCCTCAGACACTCTCCTTCCGGCAATCTCCCTCCTCTCCGGCGCTCTCCCTTCGGCAATCTCCCTCCCCTCCGGCGCTCTCCCTCTGGTATTCTCCCTCACCTCCGGCAGTTCCTCGCGGCTAGTCTCCTCTGGCGAAATCTAGGGTTTCTAGATCCTCGCCTCTAGCACATTCCCCTCCGGCGCTCTCCCTCCGGTATTCTCCCTCACCTTCGGCAGTTCCTCGCGGCTAGTCTCCTCCGGCGAAATCTAGGGTTTCTAGATCCTCGCCTTCGGCACATTCCCCTTCGACACATTCCCCTTGGGCACATCCCTCACCTCCGGCAGATCCTCGCAACAAGCCTTTTCTCCCCAAAGGTAACCCCTCCGGCACATTCCCCTCCGGCATGCAGTACTGTTGATTTTGCATTTCTAGGGTTTCTAGATATTACTAAGAATATTAGTAATTAACTTTTAGAATTAATGAGCAGTTGATATTTTTAGGGTTCTGTAAGCCAATTGAGCTAAGC
>JBBMKF010000100.1:8412223-8431603 GCA_037834155.1 Curcuma caesia
TTTGGCTCAAACTACAAGCTATTAGCTTTGTCTTTATGTAATGTCTTCCACAGAATTTTTGCTTGGGGTTAGCCCATTAGGGATACTAAGTGAAAGTGAAGAGTTTTCACCCTCACTTGATGTTAGTCATGTAATTATAATAATCCAGTGGCTAGGTTGGCACAACCGATTAGTAATGATATACTTGGTGATCGGTTAACATAGCTGTTTTTGTATGTTATAAAATCCCAAATCAATCAGTTAATACCTGAATTCTTATACTGATGGTTGTTGAAGTGGGTGACATAGTAGGCTTAACTCATAATTATACTAAATCTTGTTGATCAGTTATATCTTCAATGTCTCAATTATTTGATGTAACTCGGTTCATTAGTAAGATTGAACTTCAACTAAACGTGGTTACTACCTACATGGTAGGCCTATAAGGTTATTTTTCTCATGGGTGGGTTGGTTGGCCAATACATTTGTATATTTTTCTCATTCTGAATAGTGGTGATTACTTTTTTAACATCATTTACTTCATAACTTCCAGAAGTCTGTCATTTTGTGGGATAATCACTATTATTTTTCCTTCACCATCGTACTTACTACCAGCAGAGGCCCACCGAACAACATAGAGAAGACAATGTGAGGGTAAATGTTCTTCAATTTTGCTAGGTGATAGTCTAAAGAGTTAAGTATAGTAGCTTCCTGCTTATGACTGTTGGTACTTTGCTGAAACGTAATTACCCACAATATAGGCCAAGTAATCTGCATTTACTAATGGTTTAATCTTATATCTATATTTTCTTACAACAATTATCAGATAAATTTCACACAATGAAATTAGTTGATCGTGTCTGTTCTTTTGTGCCACTTCAGAAATAATGTGCTTTTTGTCGAACACATACACATGAAAAATATGTTAAAGTTTGGCACTGTAGACAAAAGTTATATGCTACATGTGAAAGTACAAAATATACTCAAGAGTGTTGTATTTTACATGGCAATCCACTCTCTGTTGAGAGTTTTAAATTTTAGCTGCACCTAAACTGTAAACTTTTTACTGAATTTCCAGTCTTGCTTGTATTTTTAGGAATAAGTTAGAAATGCGCTAAATAGTTTTATCTTCAGAAGTTGTTGTTCAAAGTGATGAAGAGATTCTGGAAGCTGATCATGTCACTAAAGCATCAAAGAAAAAAGAAAAGAAGAAACAAGAGCAGGAAGCACAACGACAAGTGGACTATTGTTCATATGTTTTCTTGTATTTTTATTTCTCAGCTTCCAAACCCAAGTGTTTCTTTTCAAATTTATTTACTGTATCAGGCTGAGGATACCGGGCGTGAATTAAAGCAAAAGAAGCAAGATCGTTATGCTGAAATGCAGAGGAGGAAGGACGAAGAGCGTGAAGCACAAGAACGCTTGATGGTTGGTGACTTTGATTTTTTATCATTTTATTCAAGGGGAACAATCTATCCCTTTATAAAGCAGATAAATTGATACAGGAAGAAGAAGCCATGGCTCGGAGAGCTAAAGAGGAAGAAACTGCAGTTTTGGAGTTTGAGAAGTGGAAAGGAGAATTTTCTGTTGATGCTGAGGGTACAACCGAGAATGAGATGCAAGATGACAACCAAAGTTTGCTTTCTACTTTTGTAGAATACATCACGGTAAACATTTCATAATTGAGTGTTGTCTCTTGTCTAATTTCATTACATTGTGTTATAACTAAGAAATTATTTGGATTGCTTTTGTCCTCATGTAGAGATGTCTTTCACAATCTAAGTTGCTGCTTCATTAATATGAAAAGAAAACACAACATTCACATCACAGGCTAGCCTTTTAATATCATAATTATATGGAATCCTTAGGTACAACAAAGGAAAATAAGCTCAATGCATCTTCTTAGCCCTTTTTAGCTTGGCTTTCTACTACGTAATACCAACGTGAAGGAATTTTGTAAGACTCCCAAAACTAATAAAACGAAATTTCAAATAAAAGTAGTCTGTATCTACAAATGCAATGATGTTGACAAAGTTGGGTAGCTAGTATTAATGTGGTCATTTAATTAGTTTTTGTTCTTCTCCCAAGTACAAGTGTGAAGCTTACAGAGAAAGAAATTAAGGTTGCTTTAAGGGTTCACACATATGCTAGGAATAAAATTGTTACTTGACTGTTGGGAATTTATTGTGAGGGCACATGTGTGCTTGTAGATGTATTGTTTGTTATGTTCTTATAAAAAAATTCACAGACTTCTGATAAAAAATGAGCAGTTCTAGCAAGATTTGATATGATATTTGTTGTTGATTTCTTTATTTAGTTTGTATTGCTTAGATATGCAATTTCTATTGCTTGGATATACTAGATATTCGAAACATTCAAGGCGATTAATGGGGTTTTGTAAGAATTGCAAGTCTTTTACACAGGTGAAATGGTGTTTTAATATTGTTTTATACTGTTTCAGAAGCAGAAATGTGTACCTCTAGAAGACCTTGCTGCAGAATTCAAGCTGCGAACACAGGTATATCTCCTAAAGGAATAGAATTTTTTGTTCTGGAATCGGACCCCCAAAAGCTGCATGTTTACTGATTGTGTTAGTCTCTCTCTCACTCTCTCTCCTTTGGCAATGTAAAGAGTGGTCTATTTTGTGCCTGATATTACTTGATAACTGGAGTTTGCAACTGTCACAATCATGTAGAAATTCTATACTAAGGTGTTAGGTCTATAAGTGTGAATATATATGTTTGTGTGATTCCAGGATTGAATAAGGCATTATCATCAGAGTTAGATTTGGCCTTTACGAGATTGAGTCGAACCTACATCATGGCCTTGACGCATGGTTTTTTAAATGGCTACTTTGGTGCTTCAGGTTAATGTTTTTTTCATATTAATTAGTTGTTTAGTATGTGCCACTGACTCACTTGATAGGTTGACAAATGCAAAGATCCAGTACAGGGACAGTAATTGAAATTGTTCAACTCATTGACTAAATGACACAGGACGAATACATATAAACACTATATAGTTATCTGGGATAAGCGCACTGTGCCTAGTGACTTGGTTCTAGTAGTATAGTAGTCATGAGTTGCCTTGCTTGTTGTTCATGCCTGTGTTAATGGTGAAAACACGACAATTGAGGTATTGAATTCAAATGGCTTCTACATATCATGTACGATCTGCCAATTATATGTATGTTAGCAAAGCATTCTTCTCTTCATATATCATTAAAAACCCTTGATGCATGCCTATCACATTCATTCATTCATTTTTCTTATTCGATTGGTTTAATTTTGATGATGCTTGAGGGTTTGCTTCCCTATGCTGTAGTTGCTCGAGAGCATTGCCGAGATGCTTATTTTTCATTTTGATTGTTTCCATGGTTATTTCGTTTTTTCCCTTCTAGATATCTAATTGTACGATACTTCTGTAGGATTGTATCAATCGCATAATCTCGTTGGAGAACACGGGTATGTTTTCATCCACCTCTTCCTCCCGTTCCATTTGGGTACAAGTAGAATACATAATTCCATCTCTTATAAAACAATGTTTTTTTTTAATCAAAAATGATCCATCCAAATATTGAAATGGGAACCATGGAGAGGGAATTATCTATTTCATTCCACCATGTACAGGGAGGTTATCGGGTGTGATGGATGACCGTGGTAAGTATATCTACATATCTCCCGAGGAGATGAAAGCTGTGGCAGATTACATCAAGCGGCAAGGAAGAGTTAGCATCTCACATCTTGCCAGTAAATCCAATCAATTCATTGATTTGGAACCAAAGCCTCATTTAGATGACCATCTGACCGACGGAATATCTGTTGCGTAGTTAAACTTTGTGAGGGCATGAAATTTGCCAGATCAAATTTGGTTTGCTAATTCTAGGTAACTGCATGTCTTAATGCATATTTTATGTTGTTGGAATAATTATAAACTTCATAAAATACTAAGTGGATGAGATATTAGCTAATAATTATAATTTAAATGGCAACATAAATAAGGAATGGAATTCAAGATGATGGTGGAGCCAAGGGCGGCCAACAAAAGTTGCAAAGCAGCGAAGGGGGAGGAGCATAGAGAAAGCATGGCTTGCCTTCGTCTACAAATTCCCACTCGTAACTCATCAATAAGCCTCTTCTCCGTGAAAGATATCAAGCCAACGGTTGCCAGGGATGTAAGGTGGAGTTGTCGGCTGAGATCGGGTTGGCAATCGGCACAGCAATTGTAGGTTCGCTAAAAAAGAAATGGGCAATTGGCCCTTTTTTCGTCTTTTATATTTAATATTGAAATAACAATATTTTAACATTAATTAATTCTTGAGAAGCTTTCTTAAAAAATAATAATAAATATTATACCATTTTTAAAAATTACCCTAATGTGATAAGTGAAATAATTAACATTAATCGTGTGATCCACTGGGAAATTCTACAACTGTTAGTTCTCGTATTAACTCCGGTAGGTCATCAACGGAACTCCCGTTAAACAATCGCAATCACTGTAACACTGCAAAAAGATCAACTCAAACTAAGAATCTTTCAAATTTAGCTCTATTATTAGATTATTAGTCTTTGTTTATTCAAATATGCTATTAATCAAACCACGACAACTTCAATAGAATCAATAGAATAGAATGTTGATCTATCTATCCAATCAGAATTCGAAACTCAGCACGGACAAAGAATACCGACATTCCAGATTCGTCGGGCGTGGCTACCTGAATTAGAAAACATAAAATATAAAATAGAATGCCCTCTTTTCCCCTCATGTTGCTGCTCACCATTTAGCTCCTTCTTATCATCAAAATTATCCTTCTTTATCCACTTACCGAACCAGAAAGGCAGAGGATTCGAAGCTAACACCGCCCGATGCGATGCCCTCCTCATCCGACGGCCTGCATCTCTCCACGCTGGCTAATATTCCAGCGACGCCCCTTGACGACGACGTGTCCTTCCGGTTACGCCCCACGTGGCTCGACGTGGCTCGTTGAGCCTAATGCGACAGTAATGCACATTACTACCATGCCGTTCTCCCGTGTGGAAATTAAAGCGTCGCTTTTGCTGTAAAGAATGGCATCTATTTTGCTCAGGAGGAGGCCTCCACCGAGAGATGGCTGAAGAAAAGGAGTGATCTACGAGCTGTTTGGATCCATAGACAGCGAGATGAAAAGGAAGTGCTGACGGAGAGACGAATCCTCTACTCCTCGTCTTTGTTAGAACCCCAAACTTAATTAGTTAGTTAATTGCAGCAGCATGATATTCCAAGTGCAGGAACACTACTACTGAGCTTTGGAAGCTTCTTTCTTTAAGCATACATTCAGTTTAGTTAATTTAATGGTTGGACTGACTGAGAATTAACGACGAGCGATGGAGAAAGAAAAGGCAGGGATAAATTAATTAAATGGAACAATATAATCAAAGGGTCGCGGAGCTAGAGAGTGATGGTGGAGCCCTGGGCGGCCAAAAAGCTTCCAAAGCAGCTAGCGCAAGAGTGAGGAGCAGAGGGAAAGCATGGCTTTCCTGCGTCTACAAATACCACCCACCTCTCCTCTCCTCTCCTCATTCATCATCATCAGTAAACCTGTCTTCCTTCGGGAGAGATCTCAAGCCAGCCTTAGCTTGCTGCTTCTGAGAGCTCTCTTGGAGAAGAGGGTTTGCTGGTGGACCGATCGAGAAGAACGTAACCCTCCTCTCTGTTCAGTCTTGTTTAAACGTAATTAGATATATCTCAAACTTTTCTCTCTTGATTATTTTTTTTATATATAGTTTTTACTAGTGGATTAAACTTTGTGACTTTGAATGTATAATTAAAGATGACGGTAGCTGTGAAGCAAACTCCCTTTCATCACTATGAGAAGTACCTGAGAACGGCAGTGGACAAATTCAATGACGACGCATTGAACGTATGGAACGCTGTCGAGTCGGAGAAGGTGGTCGATGTGCCGGTGGACGAGCCTTACGTTCACCCCCTGGTGCGGCGATCCTCCAGCTCGATGAGCCTGAAGAGCCTTCAGATATGCACCGAGAGACTCGGGTCGGAGACCGGCTCCGACGAGCTCTCCGACCACGAGTTTGACTGCATCGAGATGGAGAGAGACGAAGAGAGCAAGAAGTATGAGTATGTGGAGGAGAAGGTCGTGGTCGTGGAAGAAACAGAGGAGGGTCTGTTTGCACGACGCCGAGCGAAGGAGATGACGGAGGTGAACTACCATTGTTCCTCTGCTCGCCTGAGGTCGCTGCCGAGGTCTTTCCCGCCGCCGCTTCCGTCCATCTCCCGCCGTGATGGTCCGTGCCTCCACATGAGGCCCCACCGCCGCGACGGTCGCCTTGTCGTCGAGGCTGTGGCCGTGCCATCCCGGAATTACCTCCACGCGCAGCGTGAGGGTGGCCGCCTAGTCCTCTGCTTCGTCGGTGCCTCCGTCGACGGTGCGAGATCCGGCGATCAAATTGAAGAAAACAGAGCGGTGGAGTTTGCTGAGTTTGAACGAGAACAAGAAGTGGAACCAGAGGAGGAAGAGGAGGAGGACGACGAAGAATACGATGAAGAAGAAGAAGAGGAAGTGGAAGTGGTGGACAGAGGAACCATGGTGGAGGTCAAAGTGAGCACACAACCGCAGCAACAGAGCAGCGGCAGCACCAAGAAGGTCCTCCGCTCTTCGCTCGTCATCAACAAGTTCGTCAGCGGCACGCCCGACGAAGATGCCAACAACACTGCCGCCGATCTCATCCAACCGCAAAGCTCTCCTAAGCGGCCGACGACAGCCACCGCCGCTGCCGCGGTGGTGGCAGCCTCCACCCTCAGCGCCCGCAACGAGCTCATGAAGGACGGGGCGAGGCCAGCGCCCGGCGATGCGCAGATGGATAACACCCTGCTCTTCACGTCCAAGCGGGGTAACCGCGACGCAATGCTGCGCAGCATGAGGCGGTGCAGCCAGCTCCGGCGGCCACTCTTCTTCTGGGAGCCCTGTTGCATTGCCACATCCTCTTGATCATCTCAGTCAGCTGCCAACTATATCTAACATAAATCTTCGTAATTAAGTTTGATATAATCTAAGTATTGGCATCATTAACTTAGTATTTATCGGTCTAATAAATAATTAATCAGTATTAATGCGTTTGATATGGAGTGACTAGTGAGTGGGGGAAGAGAGTGATTGATATATTTAACCACCTGTGTCGCGTTGTTTTCGCATTTAATGGAAATTTTAAATTATTATTATTATTATTATTAAAAAAAAATTTGTATTCCAACCTGAATTTTCGTGGCTTGATGTTTTTCTCTCTCTACAGTGATGGGGCGGATGGAAAAGATGAAATATATCATTCTAACTATTTTACACGATTGATTTTACAATCATCTATAAAGCGATAAATCATCCTAACTATTTATACGATCAGTTCTACAATCATTTGGGAAGAAGTAAATTGAAAAATTGTAGTTGACTACACGGGCGGAGCCAAGTGCATGCTTACCCGAGCTGTAGTCCGGGGGCTCAATGGTGTTGGAAAGGAGCAAAATTTTGATTTACTATGGGAGAAAAGAAAAAAAATATGAAGATCAGCCCGGGTGGCAGCATCAAGATAGACATTCGTCGCCCATGGCTTGGGATCAGCTCGGATAAATCGTCCAAGCTGGCTCCGTCATTGGTTAACTATGATGGAACAAACTTATTGAAGTGGATAAGAATCGAATCAACATCTCAAAGTTACTTTATCAAATGAATGAAATGAATGCGAGGCAAATTCCAAAATTACATTCTTTGGCCAAACAACTTGAGTGCACCTTCATCTTATCCACATTAAACTATAGCCAAAAGTAGAAATTGCATCAAGGATACTCTTCTTCCTCCTTTGCCTTCTTGGATATATATCACAATACTTGCCATTCAAAATTATTCCTCTAAATAATTGCTTTTCAAAAATATTTCACTAAAGACAAATTTGATAGGGTAAATCTTGCAAATAGACTCAAATTTTATACTTTTATATTTTTATTCATTTGTTGCTACTTGCCATTGTTGAATGTCTAAGAAGCTAGTTTTGAGGAAGACCTAACATTCCCATCAATAGGATAGTTGCTTCTCTAGTAACTATGCGTTCATCTTCTTAAATTAGTAACCTAATTAACTAGATTTTGATTTCAAGTTGTCCATTTCTTCAGTAAAAAAAAATCCGCCATCTAAACAACTCCACATGATTAGTTTCACGACCATCTGTGAAGAGGTAAATCGAGAAGCTGTAGTTGATCATGACAGATGAGGACAGTCGAGAAGATGTATGTGTTAGCACATTAGTTTGGCACATATGTTGTTATATTAATATTGGTGTGATGATTTTATTAAATGGTAGGAACTTTCATATTGCTATTCGAATGATGATTAAGTGTCGTAATAGAGATACTACAGTATTAATCAAATAACCAACTTTGCGGAATCCATTATCATGCTAAAACCAATATCAAGTGTCAAAAGGTTACCTATATGCTTAAATAATGATAATGTTAAAGCATTTAACTAGGTTTGTTTAGACACAAAGAGTAGGGATGCCATGATTATGCTATCATGGCTTGTCCTAGAGAACAAACAAAATGAAGGGATGCCATAATTATGTCAAAAAGGAGGCAACATTATGCCAAATAAGTAAAATTTTGAGCTACACATGGAGGCGTTATGGAATCAATGGTTTGACTTTGTATAAAAATCAAATACTTATTCTTACTTAATCTTTTAACTTATTCCATTGCTCTTTTAAAGTAAACTAGATTAGACAGTGGCTAATTAATTAAAGAGGTCGAATTAAGCTTGAAAGTGAGAGGAGAACAAATGGGAAGTTGCGTAATGACGAAGCGACTCCTTTATTTAGTAAATCTAGGAGGAACAAATGATGTATTCGATGTCGAACTGTTAACTTTCCACCGATCACCATGCATGCGACGACAAAGGAGAAAAGCAGAGGAGAGCAGAGGAGAAAAGGAGGAGAACCCAAGGCATTTGGTAAAGCAGGGGAGCGAGAGAGAGAGTGAGCGATCGAGTAATCAACTCTGCTTCAGCATCAGGGATTTGATTAATTACGCGCCATATGCTCGACGCAGATATAGAAAGTTGAGAATAAAGCAGCAAGCAGCCATGCATGGTCCATGGACAAGGGGAATCTGGTCCATTCTCTGACACTGGCTCTCCCCTGTTTGCTTGCGCCAAAAAGGGCGCCATGATGGCTCCGGATCTCGCAGCTCTGCTTCGTCCCGATCGGGGCACTGTCAGTGTGATCGACGTCGGAGTCCATTCTCCAATTCAGTGTAAATGTTTCCAAAATGAAACAAGAACCAAAAAGCTTTAATTGTTTACGCTCGCCTGCGTTCTGCATTGCTGGCCGATTGGATTGAGAGATGCTTCTTAACTCAGAGTCTTGGACATGTTTGGAGCAGGTTTGCGGCTCATTTCCGATCCTTGTCGTTTCCTTCATATTCCAGACAATGATTGGGATTCGGGATGAAAGTTTCAGCGTCGAGAATCTGCGAGGGACCATTTGGTCTCCATCCTTTGAGAGGGCGAATTTTCTTATTGGGAGAGCCAGTGGGAAAGTTTCTTGTGAATGTTATCTCGCTGTTTCGGGGGGTTTGAAGTCACCTGAGGGTGGTTAAGTAAGATAGGAAATCTCTGCTCTATGTCTCTTTTCAGTGTTTGGCTAGACGAAGATCGTGTGGGTGCCAAGTTGATCCTTGGCTTTTACTTCAATTCTGAATTCTCACCGGTTGTCTTGTCTTGGCTATTAACTTTAATTTACTCGCCTAATGTTTGTTGCCTTTCACCAACAATAGACCACTCTTGACATGTATATAGAAGAAAATTATTTATCCTTTTATTTTATTTTATTTTATAACTAATTTTATCATTAAAAATATTATATATATATATATATACAGAAATGATATACTGCGCGACGAAGAATACGCAACTGTGCGGGACACCTCTAATCCACCGCCGATCGCCGCCTCGGGCGCGATCGATGTGCCGCTCGTCGGCGCTTCGTCCGACGTTGGATTTCGACTGGATTGTGGTTGGAATTCGGCATAATTTGGCCAGAAACAACCAAATCGCGGTCGGCAGTGGCGCACGCCACTGTTGATCCCGATTGGGCCGAATTCCGATCAAATCGCGGCCGAAATCAGACTTAGGACGGGCTGGCGTCGCACGCCAGTCCTTCCTCGGCTGGTCTCCGACCGCGATTTGGTCGGATTGTGGCCGCACCACTACCGGACGCGCGATTTGTTTGTTTCAGACCAAACTACGTTGGATTCCAGCCACAATCCGGTTGGAATCCGACGTCTAACGAAACGCCGGCGAGCGGTCGACGAGCGGCGCGTCAATCGTACCCGAGGCGGCGACCAATAGTAGTCGGATGACGCGGCAAGGGCCGTGGTGGGTCAACAGTGTCACGCACTCGTCGCGTATTCCTCGTCGCGCAGTATATCATTTCTCTTATATGTATGTATATTGCATAGAAAATATTTCAACATTAGATATATAGAATTATCACAAGGATGTAGAGGTATATAGAATCCTTAACTCCCTTCATAGATGAGATGTAAGGCATTATGAACTTAATTAGATAGAGACTAACAAATTGATTCAATTGCCCTATCATGAACATAATATCTCCTTCTTCAGGTTGTCCCTTAAGTTTGAGTTCTGATATTTTACTTAGGTTTTATTTTATTGTTTCTTTTTCTGAATATTTATATTTATATTATTTACCGTTATTTTAACTTATATTTTTTAAAAATATTTGTTAATATATTATATTTCAGTTATTGTTTTTAAATTTCTGAACATCTTGTGTTAATGTAGTGAATTTTGTTTTCTCTCCTGTGTGTGCGAACCGCTGCTCAAATTGGAATTAGATCAAGGTAGTGAGATAAAAAATGATCCATCAATTTTAGAATCATAGATAATATTCAAAATTTATATTATTATTTTTATTAAGTATTGATATGATAAAAAGATGAAATTATACGTAACAAAGTTAAGTCATTATAAAAATTTAGATATTTTATGATGAAAAAAAAATCATCGCAAAACTATTTGACAGCGAAAAAATTTTCATGGACAATATTTATTTATCATAATTTTAGTGATGAATTCAATTTTTGTCATCAAATTTGTTGTTACTTTGTAGCGAAATTGTTTTTGTCATAAAATTCAGTAATTGCTAATCTGTGACGAAATATATTTTTCGTCACAAATTCTGCGACGAAAACATATTTTCATTCCCAATTATGGATGAAAAATTATTCATTGCAGATTGTTGATCAATTGGAAAATGGGCAAAATTTGGCGATGAAAATAGTTTTGTCGTCGATTTGGCAACGAAAATTAATTTTCATCGCCAAATTGGCGATGAAACCCTATTTTCGTTGTCGATTTTGCAATGAAAATAGGTTTTGTTGTCAAATTGGCGATGAAATCTTATTTTGGTCATCAAAGTTTTGATATATACAGTGGCTTTCGATACTTTTGCAATGAAACCGTATTCGTCGTAAAATTCATTGCAAAATATAAAATTTTTTCCCAACACTTACCTATTTAATTCTCCAATTATGTTTACATTTACATAAATCAACCTAACCCTATTTCATTCTTCAACTTTACATATACACAATACTTAACAACAATATTCTAAAACAATTTCTGGTAAGGAACAGCTCTAAAGAATTGGCACAAGAATTGGTTCTTCAGACTTGTTTCTTTGCTGTTGTCTGCTATGCAGTTCCTGCATTTCAGAACCTCCAATTCAGAGCTCAAAATCAGAATTCAGGTTCTAGCGACTTGGAAGAAAGAGTCCACCATTGAAGATCCTTCATCATTCCTTTGAAAACCTACCAAGTACAGCTGAATGCCACCAATTCAGATGTGCATTTTCAAAATTCAGCCTCAGCAAAAACTCAAGGAATTGAAACTGCCAAAGGAGTTTCAGAAATTCAGAACCTATGAGAGTCTTGCCTTGGCATTGAGGAATTAAATTTGATGAAAGATTTCATTTATCACTGCATTGGTTAGAATTTGAGTTCCAAATAATGTTGATCAAAACAGCTTCAACAATTTGGCACAAAATAATAGGTTTCCTCTTTTTTTTCACTGATTTGATTTCTGATTTCTAAATAGGTTTCTCTAGATGACTTGAGAATTTCATTCCTATCGCATGGGTGAAGAATCCATTCATCCTACAACAATTTCTCAAATTGCAACTCATGTAAGCCTTCTTACCCCCTGATTTCTTTTCTTCTTTCCTGCACTGCAGCATATCTGGAAAATTCAGAGATCAATATTCTGGGGTTGCAAGCTCTGTTAGTTTCATTCTGTAGATTCTACAGAATTCCAGAATCTGGACAGGGAAATCCAACTCAATGAAATTCAGAAAATCAGTTCCATGAATTCAGATTTCAAGAAATTCAAGGTTTGAATCAGGTGAGGCATTGGAAGAGAAGGAAACACCAAACGATACATCTCAAAAATTCAAAAACCCACTTCAAAATTCCACCACAGAATCCAAGCAATGCAAGTTCAGACTTCCAGTTTTTTTTTTTCAGGCTTGAGTTTCAATATTTCAGAGTTGAAGTAGATACACCTTTATTCATCAAGAATTTAACTTATCAAAGGAGAGTATTTGATACTGGACTAACAGGAATTTAACTTAAAATTATTGCTGGTCAGAAACCACATGAGGATTTCGCACAAACAGGTTAATGTGCCAAGTTACAGAATCTGAATTCTTGTCAATCTCTATTTTCTATTTTTACTCCTTATTTCTTCTTCATCTCCACAAAAGCTCGACTGATGACAACTACACTTCCATGACCTTCTGAACTTGAGATGTATCTCAAGTAACTCAACAACTTAATTGATGCAACCCGCACTACAATTAAAGCAAGTGTTGTAAACAGATTCTGGATTCTGGGGTTTCTATTTTTTTTTTCTTTCAACTTCAGTTTCAGAATCCAGAATTCTAGGGAATTTCAGCTCAAGACATGAAGGATTAAGCCTAGAAGAAAGCATTATTTAACACCGAAATAATAGAAACTTAAATTCAATTTGCTGCTAATCAGAAATAACCAGCAAATTTGACACAAGAACCAGTCTTGAGTTTTCCCTATTGATGCAACTTTCAAATTCCAGAATCAGGTTCCTAGGTTTAGTTGTGCCAATTCAGAAATTCAGAATTAGAATTCGAGTTCAATGGAGCTTCAAGAACCTCATAGCAAGACTAAATCTGATTCTGATATAGGCCACTCTAACATCCGGTGGGATAGCAATTATCCTGCGGACAATATTGATTTCGTTTATCAATATTGATTCAAGCAGGATAGATCATCTCCATCTCACAACCTATCATTTTTGACAAAGTTGATACATCAAAATTGCAAGCCTCATTAGCTTTCCTTCTACAGATACTCCATACCCTATTTATCCTGATTCATTCAGTTCACTATATGTTTCAGAAAACTTCCCTATCTCTTCTTCACCACCAACTTTGTTGACAACCATGGCATCACCAGAGGTCCTCCTGTGTGCCATTGTTCCTTTTGATTGTATTCCCCAAGGGCTTATAATTTGTTTGTAGCATTCTGGAAATCTGCAAAGAGAAGGAACTCCAATCAATCTAACCCTTCAAACTAAACGTCATCTCTTGGTATTCATCTTTCTAGTCCCACATATGAATTCTTATAGGAGTGTCTGGGAGATCAATAAATTTATAATCCACAAATCACAGTAGATTTGTTTTGACATTACGCCAATATATAAGAGTTAGGGCAACACCATGCATGATGGCCTCGCCACAAACAAATGACGTTTGGCCTATTTTGAGACCGTAGAGCTTTGTATGCTTCCATCGAGCTTTTAGTTGTTTAGTTTTTTGTTCTCATTCATGATCCTAGAATTTGTTAAGATATATGACATAGTTAAAAAAATTTATCATTATGGATATTAATGTTGCAATCGCCCTCCTAATGCCACAATTGTGATGCTTTAGGTATCACATAACAACATCAAATCACTTTCCTCGACGAGTCAATAGTTTCTAGAGTGATAATATGACGTTAGACAGGATAACAATTATTCTGTGGATAATATTGAATACGTTGGTTCAATTACGAACGCTGAAAATAATCTTCTAAAACTTACTAATTCGGATGATAAAAAAATAAACAGCTTTGCCAAAAATATTATTAAACAAAAAATTTCTTTTTTATAAGAACCCTAACCTTGTTTAAATAGTCTAAAAAAATTAAACAGAAAAAATAAAAAAATAAAAAAGATAAAATCTACATTACGTTTAGAAAAAAATAAAATTAAAAAGATAAAATCTAAATTAATTTTTAGAACAAAATTTATTTTAAAAATTTAAAATAAATAAAAGAAAAAGTTAAAGATCAAATCTAGAGTTTTGACAATCCCATTCGAGGGAACCATAGTGTCGTAATCCTACCGTACCAACTACATCAGGAGGCCACGGGTTGATTATCTTCCTTATCGATAGTCTCAATCATTCTTCTTCAAGGCCCAAAAGAGAGGTTAGTAGCCTCGAGTTCTTCTTGTCACAGCTCGGAAGGGAATATAGTTGCATCGGAAGACATAAACTAATTGTGTTACTCGATGCTCCTACATCAGATGCCCCGGGTTGAAAAGAACTCGTCCTCGAGTTCAGGGTAGTGTTTTCAAAATAAAAAATTCTTAAGTGTTGATGAATTAAAAGTCGTTTCGTAAGTGGTAGAACGGGAGGAAGATTCTCTGACATTAACTCAATCAAATCTTTGGGCAGCTGTTGTATTTGCTCTATAGAATCTCACAAATAACCAAAATCTCACAATCATCATTATAAAGTATTTCATCATATACTGGCTCGCTAATTGACTCAGTCTCGTCGCATAAATTGGATCCCTATCGTCCATATCTTTCTCAAGAAAAATTTTATCCAAGTAAAAAGAAACGAATTTATGACCTTTGATTTTGGACACTACGATTACAGTGTGAGGCTTCCTTAGTCAGAATTTGCCTATCAAGACCTCAACCACGTATCTCACGATCTTCAAGATCTTGCGCCACTAGATGCTGGAATAACTTTGTGACTTATCTCTGTAGTATCTCGTCTCGGGTGCAACGATTACGGTTCAAGGCTTCCTCAGTCAGAACCTGCCTGTCACGACCACGATCATGACCACGACAACCATCTATGAGATCTAAGAGCTCTGATACCAATTAATACCGGCTAAAATAGTGATTATTCTAGAGGCGGAAGATTGGAGAAGAATTGTGGAGAGAACAAGTTTGAGAAATTGAAAAAAAAATGGGTAAAAAGATGCAACAACACTGCCTCTAGGATTTTTGTCAAAAAAGAAAATTTTATTCAAAGACTAAACATGCCTATAAATAGACCATAAAATAAATCCTAACTTGAAAAGGTAAAAAATATCAAAAAATTATAAATATAGAAAATTATTATAAACAGTAAAAAATAAGTTCGTAGCCGTGGATGGAGCACTAAATGATGTTGCATGAGTCCGAAAGTGGATCGGTATGGATTTTACCTCATATCGAATAAAGGTCTCCGAAAGAGCTTTGATTAGCAATCGATCGTGCCTCATTCTGATATCCGAATTAAAAATTATGTTTTATTTAAGTTTGACTTCTCATGTGTCACCCCTGCATCATAATAGTTGAGGAAGTGCCATAAACAAAATTATCTTGTGATATTTGTAGCATATTTTGTCCATCTTTAGTTCTCTTCCTCCTATTGTTTAGGTTACAAAGCAGATACTTTGTATGCTTAAAAAATAATGATCTGAGACATGCATAAGTATTTAGTGATGACTACATCAATTTGATGATGACTCAAATTAAAATTGATGCAATATGAGAAATCCATCATAACAGCTAATAAACCTTTGCTGTTTTGCATACACAAAATGGTAATTTGCACTGCCAAAGCATAATTGTCATCCAAGGCAAGTCACCTTAGTCATTGAGGAAAGATGGAAGGGGCACACACGTAAGCTGAGGAAGATCTACAATAAAGATGATGAACTGCAGAGCATGTAAATCAACTATATCCTCCTAGGATCCATAATCAACAGTGGGTGCACTTGATAACTGAATAAAATTAAATGTCCAGATAGTTGCTCATAATTATTGTCCAACTATTTCATGATTAAAAAGTTTCTAAACCAGATAACTACTACACAATGAATCTGAAAATTTAATCACCGTGAGCAAAATGTGGAACATCCATGCGCTGCAAAATTTAAAGATTTTCTAAACTCCGTAATGATAGAATTCCAAGCTGAAATCTCCTTGAGCTTCTTCAAGGCAGCCACAATTTGAATGCATATCCACTAGAACAGCTTTGCACTTCATCAAGCTAGCCAAACTCTGTTGTTCTCACCGTCGAGGATGTTGAATCTATTGAAGACGCCTTGAGATCCTGTTTTGTGGGCACGTTCCTAGGGTGATCTCCGAGATGGCAAGCCGTGAAAGGCATGACCAGTAGATGGAAAACACAATATCCTATCAAGGTGCATAAAAGCCATGCTTGGTGCTTCACAGGGGGACTTAATCCTTCACTGGTGTCCTCTCTACCTAAAAGTTTTGCTTGAATGTTTCTATTCAATGAGGAGCAGACAACCGTCCCTCTTTGGCTGCAGATACATGACCTTCCGGTTGAATTCTGAACTTTGCAAGGCTTAAGCAAAATTGCTTCACAAATAGGTAAGCCCCTATACACTGATCAGCTTACGAAAAACAAAGGTCGTATCAGTTTTGCCAGGGTTATGGTAGAGGTTGATATGGCGCAAGAGCTGAGACATCATATAATGATTACACTGCCAAATGGTGTTGACACCATCTTGAATCTGACTTATGAAACAATTCTGAAATTTTGCACAATCTGTAAAACAGTTGGGCATCATCAGGTTCATTGTACTGCAACAAATTCGAAGTAACCTAACCTTTTGAGATCCAACAACCTTGGGGAAGGCACTGGGTAGGATTAGAGATCTCCAGGACCCGCAGAGGCAATGGCTCCAATGGAACAACAACACAGCACGGTAATACAGTTTTCGGGTTACAAGAGTCTGGGAATGCTGCAGTCAAGAGGAGCGATATGTGGACTTCAATTTTCGGATTGATCTGTCCGCGTTTTCTAGTACGTTACAAGTAGAGGGATTTGTTGATTGGATTAATGGAGTGGAGAGAATTTTTGATTATAAAGAAGTACTCAATCGCGTGTGAAAGTGAAATTGATTGCAATTAAACTCAAAGGCTGAGCCTCAGCATGGTGGGAGCAGTTGCAATGATCACGTGACATATAGGACAAACTTAAGATCACTGATTGGGAGAAAAATGAAAAAAATAATGAAGAGTTACTCTTTTCCCTTTTATTACCTTCAAACTTTGTTCCATTGACTTTATGCGTTGAGACAAGATGTGAGATCTATCGATGATTATATGGAGAAGTTTTACTAGTTGATTGCTCGGAATGATCTATTTGAGACAGAGGAGCAAGTGGTGGCAAGACACTTAGGGGGGGTGGCCAACCCATGCAAGATGTTCTCAATCTTCATTTATTATGGATAGTTTCAAAGACCTACCAATATACACTGACTATTGAAAAATAGCAAAATCAAAAACTAGTGGTTATAGATGATCAGAATAGTCAACTAGTTCATCCTCAAATTCACTTTCTATTTAGTAATCACTGCAGGTTAATTCTAAGCCTATTATCAAGTGTTTTCATTGTGGTGAGCACGGGCATAGAGCAACCAATTGCAGAAAATCTATTAATCAAAAAGGCAAAAATTGTTGATTGAGGAAGACATGGAAGACGAGACAAAGATAGTTAGCGACCCGATGTATGATGTGTATGACGATGATGAAGTTGACGAGATACTTTATGATGATGTTCATAAGACATTAGTCATTCGCAAGAGTCTTCTAACTCTCAAGGGCGATTCAGGGGATAATTGATTAAGAACTAATATTTTTCGAATAACCTGCACAGTCACAGATAAAGTGCGTAAAATGATCATCAATAATGGTAGTTGCAAGAAGATTGTGTCCGAGGAGGCTGTCCAAAAATTATAGTTGAAGATGGACCGTCATCCTAAACCATATTAGTTATCGTGACTGACTAAAGGTAGTGAGATAACAATAGATAGGTAATGTTTCGTATCTTTTTCAATTGGCAATAAATATTATGATAACGTTTGGTGTGATAGTGTCTCTATGGAGGCATGTCATGTACTGTTGGGTCGATTCGGACAGTATGATAACAGTGTTATTCACGATCGACAAAAGAATACATATACCCTTCATATAAAGGGAAAGAAGATCATGTTGGCGCCTCAACAGGAAGGAACCACTTTTACCTCGGTAACCAATAATACTAACCTACTTTCTATGTCTAAGTTTTTAGATGAGATAAAGCATGAAAATGTAGTCTATATTTTGCTACCTTCCAAGAATAATGCAATAGGATCATGATTTACTGATAGAAGTGCATCAGTTGTTAGGAGAATTTGGCGAGTTGATGCCAGAGGATCTTCTTCCTGGCCATCTAGTGGGCCTAATCTAAACTCAAGGATAAATTTTTTTCAACCCAAAATGACTAATGTACGGGGATATATTAAGGAATACGGTTAGCCTGAGATGCTCGTGCTTTGTTCTATACCTTGATGAGGAGGAATTGAAGATTCCAACAGGCAACATAGTCAACTCATGTTTCTTGACACGACCGTGTTCTATACTATACGTGGTTGCGGCACAAACAAGCCTAGAACTTTGACAGACTATAACTTTTGACTTGAGATGATCTATGGAAGCTACAACCACTCAAATTGAAGCTCGTTTAGAGATTTATGATTGGTTACCAAATATAACCCATGACCCCCGTCTCGGGTCTAAAAAAGTCGTTTAATGTCTTTTTAGAGGTTTCAAATAATTTTTATCATTATTGGAGTTATTTTTATCTTTTTTGCATCATAGGGGTTTTATGTTTATTTAAATAATTATTTAGTTAATGTTAGGGGATTATCTTTTATTTTGAATCAATTCTATTCGACTAAACCTAGAGATGGTTACGACGTCTCTGTGTTTTGGTTTTTCTCTCTTTACTTCTCTGAAATTTCTTTAAGAAAATAAGCCCGTAGAATAATTATTATTCTGCCTGTTGTCACTTATCTTACTAATACTCTTAAGTGTTTCAAGTCCAAAGATAATCTCAAACTATAAGGTAGCACATACCCATATGAGATAACTTGCAAAGATTTCAAGAGGAACTTGGTGAAGGGATTGCCAAAATAAGCTACATTATAGATAACCTATGTGATGCTTGTTAAGAAGCTAAACAAACAAAA
>JBBMKF010000100.1:8431703-8442780 GCA_037834155.1 Curcuma caesia
CAGAGAGCAAGGCAAGGCTAGAGAGAGGGCAACAATTTGGCCTGAGAGAGGGCAATATTGGAAGAGAAGAGAAAGCACGATATAGTAATCTTTGGGTTACTTCAACAAAGATGGAATTCTTCATTTTATATGGTCCACTTCACGATTATCTATGAGGTAAATCAAGAAATTACAGTTGGCTACTACGGAGAGGATATTACCTCAACTTCGTCGAGATTTGACCCTTGCCCACTTCAGCAAGTTTGTCTATCATAACTAACTCAATTATGTTCTGAAAGTTATTATATCTTATGGTAGGATCTACGATGGCATATGATTTCATCACAAACGTTATGTTTACTATGCCAAGCCATTTTCTTTAATTATAATTTAAAATGATCAAAAAATTAGTATAACTTGTGATTGCCATAGACATCATCGAAATGTGTTATTTTATAGTGACTTTCTACTTGAACTTTTACCTTATCATCTATGCTAAAAATTAAAAACAAATTTATCATCAAAGTAAAATTGTTTTAATAAGAAAAATGCAGATGAATGAAGATTTTTTTTAAAAAAAATAAATAGATATAAATAAAGAATTTTTGATATTTTATCTAGTATAATTAAATTGCATTCTAATTAATTTTTTTAAGAAAACCAAGACACTTGCTATAACTATCATTTATTAAAAAATTAAAGAAAAATAATTTCTATAACTGAAGGAAAGCAATTATATTCCAATTAATTATTTTATTGAAATGAAAGTCATAACTATAACTAAATAAATTAATACCATAAAATTTTTAACATCCACCTCGTATATGTAAACCAAGTCATACTATAAATTATAATATATTTAAATTTCATCTAACATTAATTATAACAACTTCTACTATAATAAAAAACATCTAATTAATTAAAAAATTAATAAAGATATTTTAAAATTGATACTATCAAAATTCATATAGTATTAATGCAAACCAACAGTCATGCGTGAAGAAAGCCTTTTTGTTGCATATCTGATTTATCTGTTACTGTGGGATTGACAATACTGAACCGTTTGACGTGAACAAATCACATTTTAAACTGCTTATAAATTTTATACCTCCATCTTTCATACTACACAAAATGCAAGACAAAAAGGTCAAATAAAAAAGAAACGAAAGAAAAGAATGACTGTCCATTTTTGTTTTATTAATTTTATTTTAAAATTTTAAATTATATTGTCTAAGGATAAAAATTCAAAAAAAAATCTAAGTTTTAAAACTTTTTCCTACTTCTTTCATCTACTACAAACCAAAAAAAAACAGACTAAAAGAAGCACTATAAAAATGTCATTTATGATTGTATTTTTAAGATGAAACATAGAGATCATGTAAAATTACAATAAGTAAATCCATAGCACCTCTATTGAATATTTACGATAGAATTTTATGATAAAAATATCCATTACAAATAAATCTATATTGATAAAAATAAAATAAAATAAAATATTTTTTTGTCTCTCTCTACATATACAATTTCAACAAAAAAAAAGAGACCATACAACCTTTAAATACACTAAAAATATATAACATTGACAACACTTACAACTTCTACCACGTGGTTTTCTCAAATCCAATAAGCAAAAAACAGAGAAAGAAACATAAATTTCTTTTCCTACTAGCACTGCCATCAACAGTAAGGACTGACAAGCCACTCGTGGCCATCAAGTGCCTCGACGAGGAAACATACTCAGATTCCTAGCTTTTCATGAGTATCGATTTAATTATCTAATGTAGATTGCAGACACTTAACATCAAAGTTATTAATAAGTATGATTTACAAGTACATCAAGCTCCTGCAACTTGCAAATCATTTCAACTTCTGTTTCCATCTTCACCTTGCTACCCAAGCTCTAGACCAACAGTAGTGCAGCATTGGGAGGTCATCATTGGATGTGGTCCATGTGGAGAAAAACAACACCCTGGAAGTGTATCAGATGAATGTGTTCATCATGCACAGAAGGCCCCTCCTTTAACCGAACTGACGTGGAAGCTCATATAATTGCACCACCTTTAATTTGTTATCCTATTATTTTGATTTCTGATGAGAGAAAAGTTAGGTACAAGGAAAGCAGCTGCAGGGCTGTCTGCGTCGGTGTCTATAATTGCTGTCTATTTGTACCTAGACCTACAAATGTCATGAACTCCTTGGTGCAATGTCTATTTGCTCTTGTCTAAAGAAGAGTTGAGTCATTTTGTGGATAATGTTCATCTTACATGTACATGTGACTCCTCTCCTTTCTGTCTCGTTCCTTATCACAATCCGTACGTCAACCTTTGAAATAGAGACGACAGCGTCGTGAAATGAACCAACGCAGTGATATGTTTCGATCGATAGCGAGAGTACCTCAAATATTATTCTAAGAAACATCCAGGTAGTCGTCGATCTGTCTTTGCTTAGTTACGTGTCTGTTTTCTCACAGAAGGAGACAGACGTCCTACTGACAAGAATAGTTTCACATGGACGTACGTCCTCCTGACAAGCAGGTCGGCTCTGTAATGAATCTTGTTTAGGGTTATATATATGGAATATGGATGCTAAAACCCTTGTATATATGTCGATAATCTCCCTTTGACAATATTGCCTTATTCAATGATTCGATTCCATCACATCTCAAGGACTAACTTCTGGTTCAATTACTCCTTTGACCGAATATTTTATGATAGTAGTAGTAGTATATAAATATATATAATTAAAAACCGGAGGAATATTGGAATGAGTTAAAACTTTTCAAAATGACTATATAATTAAGGTCTCCCAATTTGAAGTCAAATTACTAGTGAATTGAGAATATTATCTATAATTGATCATCTCAAGAGATTTGTCCATCAAACTATTTTAAACAAAATAATTGAATGATCTAAACTCTCCAAATTAACCTTTTGATACTAGCTAGTAATAAATTCAAACTACCTTAGGCAATCCATAGTCTCCTAAAAGATAAACCTTTTTTTCTATAAGATATATATAAATCTATATTTATTTACGATGATATGATCTTTCTATAGATTTCAAACACTCTCCATCTCCAAGGTACGTCGTAAGCTTCGGACTGCTTCACATATCATAAAATCCATAATTAATCATTTTCTGCACAGTAGTCGCGTATGCTGAAATTGGTCTAAAATACTTAAAATAACTACTAGCGGCTGAATTAATGGGCCGGCTAGTGTCCACGCTGAAGGCCCAATATCTTCAAGTTTGATACACAATTGCTATTTGCTTAGGGCTAGCATTCCCCTAGGCCTATATTAATCTTCAAGTTCGATACAGAATTTGGTTAAGGTTTGACTTCAGCGAAATTAGTTCATTTGTCCTCCATCTTAGAATTACTTTGAAAAGTGTAGTCTCAAATAAAACCCCAAGTCTCAATGATTTGAAGGCAGAATAGAGAAGCTTAGCTTAGGTTTCCATTATGCACACTTCTTACTTAAAATCAAAACATTGGATATATAGATGAGCGCTCAGGTGGGCAGCAATTAACTGGGCTTTTCTCAGAAAAAGGATTTCAACGGTATTTATTGCTAAAGTTCGCATGCTTTGTGGGTAACATTCATAAGCTGGCAGGATAATATTATTCTCTGTAATTAGTATCCTCTACTCTTGGATGCTTGTGAGTAAAAATTTACTCTATGTTTCATGAACTACTGGATCGACCATTGTCTGGGACTAAATCTTTTAGATCAATCATTGGATCATAGCCCATTATGTTGGAAAAATATATAGTTCCTCCCTTCAAATTGAAAGGGAATAGATTATGGTATTTTTAATAGTTTCACAAGTTAGGTGTATATTTATGTGATGCATAAAGTGTGCACGTTTAATATGCAATCTTGGAGGTTGGACTCAACGATTACAGGTTGTCCAAATCAAGAAGGTGCTCAAACAATTTGAGTGAAGGTAGCATAGGTCGACGAGTTGAAGACTGAAAGTATATATATGAACTTTATATTATGATTACATAGATGTAATTAATCTTGGATTTATTTTTTAAGGATAGAATGAAATGATGATTATTTAGATAGTGAAGTGAACAACCTAGGTTATTGAAGCATTATGACTTTTGAAGGTATCCAAGTTGTATTTGTCAATTGACTCGAATTCCAAAACTTGTAGGAGTTCACAACAGGTTGTAAGTGAAGTAAAGAGAACTGCCTGACCACGTCAATCAAGGTTCCAATTGATTAGGATTAATAATCAATTGGATTGGATGTAGAGTTAATTTTAACAAACAAAATATTTATATTTAGGGCAACAATTGACTGGATGAGTTTCTTGACAACTAAAGACATAAGCAGTCAAATGAATTATTTTCTAATCAATTGAATATATAGTCGTCGAGTTCAACATGTTAGGACCTGTATGTGCTAAAAGGGGATGAATAACTTCGATTACGTCAACTTAATTTTGTACTCATCTACAAAAAATTAGTACACAACAAAAATAAAAATAAAATAATGCAAATACGAAGACAATTAACCAATTTTACTTCACCGCCTCCTAAGATGGTTACGCCCAAAACCTAGTCTTAATTGCTACTATTACTAATCATTCTTCTTCTTGAATATATTATGAGACAGAGAAGCCTCTTACAAATATGTAGTTTATAAAGTAACACAAACAATACAAATATAAATGAATATAAAGCAGAAGAATATAAAAATAATTTTTAATTAAGAAACTTTGCTTTAGATTCTTATTTGTTTCTTTGGATAGCCTCTTGATAATAGGAAATACAACAACACTTCATTTTCAAATCCTTAAGAATCGGCATCTTCAAATCTCTACGAAACTCCTCTTTTATAGGTTTGTTGTAAGATTGATTTTCTCATAGCAATGGATTGCTAGCCTCGAGCAATTGATTGTTGTATTACAATTTCAAATGTTGCTTTGACCTATCAGCTTAACGGCTAAATTTACTTTAGCAATCGATTGTTAACCTTTACCAATCAATTACAACACTTTCTGTATGCTTCTATAGTGCTAGCAATCATTGTTACCTCAACAATCGAATCAAACGATTGATTTCGCAATATTTTATTCATTGTTTCAATGCTAACAATCGATTACTACTGTAACATAAAACCTAAACTCTAATACTATAGCAAATCTTAAAATTATTATAGCAAACTTTGAAGTTACTATGCAAACATAAAAATATCTCAAACCATAATTTCAAGATTTAGAGTTCATCAATGGATAGATACACCTTATCGATTGATTATTACTCCTATTTCGGTCTTATCAAAATTATATTCTTTGTTAGTGCAGTCAGCCTCTAAAGTTTTGATGGTTTAGTTTGAATAATATGTTTAAGGGAATTTGATGAAAGGTAACCAAATAACTTGATCAAGATTGATCGAGTTAATTGTAGAGTCCAAGCAAATCAAGATTGATTTGAAGCTTGAAAGTGAGTGAGAAGTCCAAGTAGGACCGGATACTTGGTAATTGATGAAAAATCTTAAGAAAATAAACCTTAGGTGGTGAAAAGTCTTGGAGGAGTAAACTCCAAGGAAAGAAAAAATTAAAGAGGAGTGAACCCTATGTAATGTAAGTCTTGGTTGGGAACCATGCAATGGAATTCTTAGCGGGGCTGACAGTGGAAGTGCTAGTTAGGAACTAGATAGTGAAAATCCTAGCAAGCTTAGGCAAGGGAAGACCTAGTTAGGAACTAGGTTAAGTCTAAAAAGATCAGTTGAGAGCTGAACACTTAGCAAAGGGAAAAGTCTTGTAAGAGTAAACTCCAAACTAGTGAACATAGTAGGTTAGGTAAACCAAATACTAGGTTTTGTATGTTTGTGTGTTGCTTGCATGTTTATTTTATAGGAAACAACAACTGAATGAAGGATCGAACGAGACTAGGTAGTAACTGGTCTGGACGATCAGACCCATGGTCCAGTCAATCGGAAGGTAGTCTGATTGATCGAAAAGTCCGATTGACTGGAAGGGTCTAGTTGATCGAAAGTCGACGTGATCGGGTTTGCACTAGTCAATCCCCAGATAATTGTTTTGATTGAGCTCAAGTAACCAAAGGGTATTCTACTTGACCAGAAGGTCAAGACTTAGCTCAAAAAGGATCAAGTTTGGAGCCATCAGCGACTGGGCTGAGAGGCCGTGAACTTCTGCTCTATTGCTTGTCGTAAGGTTGAGCCATCATCGACCGTACTGAAAGGGGCATGGAGGTCTACACCTTGTCTGTCGTAAGGTTGAGCCATCAGCGATCGTGCTAAGAGGATCATGGAGTTCTGTGTCATTGCCTATCGTAAGGCTGGGCCATCAACGACTGGGTTAAAAGGGTCATGGAGTTCTGATCCTTGCCTGTCGTAAGGTTGAGCCATCAGCGACCGTACTGAGAAGGCCATGGAGTTCTGATCCTTACTTGTCATAAGGCTGAGCCAACAACGACCGTGCTAAGAGGGCCATGGAGTTCTGCGTCATTGCCTATCGTAAGACTGGGCCATTAACGACTAGGCTGAGAGGGCCATGGAGTTCTGATTCTTGCCTGTCGTAAGGCTGAGCCATCAGCGACCGTGCTGAGAGGACCATGGAATTCTGATCCTTTCTTGTCATAAGGTTGAGCCATCAGTGACCGTGCTGAGAGGGCCATGGAGTTCTGCGTCATTTCCTGTCATAAGGTTGGGCCATCAGCAACTGGGCTGAGAGGGTCGAGGAGCTCAAGCCGTCGGAGGCCGAGTTGCTAGTACGGAGTAAAAAACAAACAAACGGGAAAGAGATATAAAACCAATAAGATTAGGACTAAATGGAATATGACCTCCAATAGATGATGTTCCAAAGTTTTTTGAGCTCCTTCCGTTGGATAGTATGGTTTGTCGATTGTTCACTGTAGACAACATGGAATTGGGGCATCCCGGTGCTCAGATCAGTTCTTTTGGTCTCTTTCTCCAATGGAATCGCAGTTGTCGACAGTTCTTCTAGTATTAACCATCACAACGTTCTAGCTCAGTGTTCCCACAAACAGTGTCATTTTATTCCGGCTAAATACCGTGAATGGTCAAGCCACCAGTCAATGAACGATCTGACGTGTGCGACTTCTTGACGGAGCTCGAAAGATAAGATAATGAGGGTCTGAAATATACTTCAACAAGAGGTGAGAATGATGTCGGAAAGTCCCGGCAGGCCACTCCAACACTCAAGTTATAATCTGTTCAAGAGGAGAAGGTTGTAGTAGAAAGAATAAGAAGAAGAATCTGTGAGATTTTGGAAAGAGGACCCTTCATACCTGTTGAAGGGTTTATATACTTACCTGAACGGTATCTCCATGCCGACCCAAGGGGGGTTGGCGGCTAGGTTTGAGGAGACTAGGTTTGATGCTTGTTGACATTAAGCACAGACATAAGGCATCTAGGGGACCAAATTTGATAACCTCGTAACCATCCTGATTATTCTACGATAGTCACTCAATATTCCTTCTTCCTTTTGGCGTTATGTGCCGATATGAGAGCATTCAAAGAAGGTCAAGTCTAACATCCTCGTAAGAACACTCCTTTTATGCCCTCTGTCTGTTACGTGTTTTAGGAGTCTATGTAGCCTCCGAATCAGGCAAAAAGATGAGGTCCAATGTTGGGAGGTTGAGCTGCCGAGTGACTAAGCTGCCGAGTGACTGAGAGATTGGGCTGTTAAGTGGTCAAGTTGTTGAGTGGTTGAGAGACTGAGTTGTTGAGTGGCTAAGAGACTGGGCTGTCGAGTAGCCGAGAGACTAAGTTGTCGAGTGGCTGAGCTGCTAAGTCGGCTAAGTGGCCGAGAGGCCGAGTGTGCTGAGTGATCGAGTGGGTTGAATGGTCGAGTGGTCAAGCTGTCGAGTGGTTAAGAGACTGGGCTTCCAAGTGGTCGAGTTGCTAAGTGGCCAAGAGGCCAAGTTTGCTTAGTGGCTGAGTGACCTAGTGGGCTGAGTGGGTGAGAGGCGAGAGACTGGGCTGCCGAGTAGTCAGGAGATTGAGCTGCCGAGTGGTTGAGCTGCTGAGTGGGCTGAATGGCTGAGAGACCGAGTGTGTTGAGTTGTCGAGAGGCTGATAAGCTAGGCTGCCGAGTGGTTGAGCTGCTAAGTGGGCTAAGTGACTAAGAGGCCGAGGGTGCTGAGTGGCTGAGAGGATGAGTGACCGAGTATGCTTAGTGGCTGAGTGGCCGAGTGAGCCGAGTAATCGAGTCTCAAGATGGCCTATTCCGTATTGACTATTGACTTTTGACTCAATATGTCAACTTATTTCTTAACCACCTATGCCATATAAGACTAACTAGAATCTGCTAAATCACAAGCCACCCCTTCAAGTTTAGTCGAAGGAAGCGTAGATCGATTGACTAAATGATATTAGGTTAGGCACAGTTCCTCTGTTTAGGATCCGTGTCTGCGGATTGGGCACAGTCCCTTAGCTTCGGATTTGTGATGACGGGTCGAACCATATTTATTGAGTCAGATACGCGAGATGCATTAATTGTGAAGGTGTGCGAGCTCGGTTCGGGATTCGTACAATTAGATCGAGTGTCCTACCGTCGCGTGTCCATTTTTAACATCCTACGATTAAGTATGAACCCTAAGTAAAGATCAACGGATGAGATTAATATTGCGTTGCATTTTAAGAGAGAGATCGCTTTGATCTGATTAGTCGGGCTCACATTACTTTTCGACTGTGGAGATGTAACCGCCTCCATTTATCAATCTCTCCGAGTGACATGCCAACCCTACTGTGCTTCGAGGGCAGAGTATAAAAGCAGCAAGACCGAAGGCCATCAACTCCGTCAGTGCATTCAGTCATCTCGCGGAGACACCTATCTTCCTAGTTTCTTTTCATTTGTGTCCGTTAATTTCCTTCCTGTCTTCCTTCCCATTGCCATAAGTCTAGTTTTCCTCCACCTTATCTCCTTTTCCCTTTCTGTCCATCTTTACTTAAGTCTATGGCCGCCAAGACCCAGAGGCGGCTCAAGCAAAGGCGGCTCAAGCCTTCGCAAGGCCCTAGGCGAATTTTTTTAAAATTAATTACTATTATTAAAAAAATCATCTTTTAGACCGATAATGGCGGGTTTAATTTTTTTTTTAAAATAAATTAAAATATTAATTTTAAAAATTATTTTTTTATATAAAATTAAATTTTCTAACTTTTTGAGATGTAAAATTATTAATTAAATTTCTATATTCATTTCATTTGCAATTTCTTTAACAGAAATCATAGCAGATATGAATCCATTTTCTCTATACTCATTCAAAAAAGAAATAAAACATTTTAATTGATCTAATACAATAGTAATGTTCATGTAAAAATTTGCTAACAGTATTAACTGTGAATAAGATTACAAGTTTACAACATAAATCATTGATAAGAAAATAAAAAATTAACAGAAGCATTAAAAAAAGATTGGATAGGAAAATAAGGAAGACAATACCTTTAGATTTTAAGATCATAAAAAAATATGTAACAAAAGATCTTAATTCTGATCGTTACTCTCCTTACCCTCCTTGTGATGATTTTGAAAATGTCTTGAGGAGAGAAAATAAATAAATAAGTAAAATATTTGAAATTGAACAAAATAGATTATTAAATTAATAAAGAAGAAAAAAGAGGAATATAAAGAAACTAGTAAAATTAGAGTTTTAAGAATTGAGAAATATTAAATATATTAAAATCATGCCAAAATCTTTATGAAATCCAATGACCATGCCAAATCTCTATAAAATCCAATAATCATGCCTATATATATATATATATAAAATTAATATTTTAAAAAATGGGGCCTAATTTATTGGGGGTCCTAGGCATAGGCCTTAGTGGCCTATGTCTAAAGCCGGCTCTGGTTGTGTATAACAAGATAAAATATAGACAAAGTTCAATTTAAGTTTGACTTGAGTTTGATTTAAGTTCGACTCGCAAGCAGCTAGTGAACAATTGAATGGATATTATAAAATCGAATTCAACTCAAAAAATTATTGAATATATTCGAATTCAGTACAAATTTGATAATTTCAAATATGAATTAAATATTTTTTTAAAACCGACTTAAAAAGATCGTGAAGCGGCTTGATTCGTTTGCACTTTTAGGGGCAAACATTGTCCCTATCTAGTTAGGTTACCCATAGTCAATTGTGTTATCACATCGAATTTTGACATTCAAGAGTGCATTTTTGCATGTGTAGTGAGATGCAATAAAACTAACCATTTTAATCCTGTGGAATTAATTTAATTTGAGATTATTTTATGAGAATTCTCAATTAAAATTTTATTTACAACCTAAGTTTTAGTATTTGATAATCTCAGTTTCATAGTCAATTTCACATCTTTATCATCGGATATAAAGAATCAATACTTATCTACATACTCGAATTAACATTGCATCCATATTTATAGACAACACTTATATTTAAACTAATGCCTTCACCATGACTAGACCAATTCTTCGTTACTCAAATAATTTTAAAGATTAATTTTTTATTCATTTAAAAATTAATTTATGATAATTAATTGGAAAATTATAGAAAGTTTTTAATTTTTTCCAATGAAAATATTTTTTTGATCATCTAAATATTCGGGCTTAACTCGACTAATCATGATGGTAGACAATCTTTCTTCCATGTTTGCCTACTGATAAATTTGGAGTATAATTTATGCATACTCAAAAGTCGACATTTATATAGGATCGCTGTGATCTCTAGAGGAGGTGAATAATAACTTTTGATTTTATCATCAATCTCATACTCGTCTATAAACATTAGAGCAACGAAAAATTAAAAGATAAAAGAACAATAATAAATTAGAAGCACAACACTTAGATTTTACATGGTTCGGAACTCCTAAGTTCATTTATACTCTATGACCTAGAGTCCTAGCAAAATCATCACTATCTTTTTCTTTGTCGGACTCCTTCTAGAAGTACAGAAACCGCTTACCATCTTTATTCTTACAAGTAACACAAAAATTGTACAAATGAAAATAATTAAATGAAAGTGAACAACTTTACAAAGAAACTTTGCTTTGATTGCTTTTAATTATTTTCCATAGGCTTTAGAATACAACAACACTCACTCACGAACCCTCTAAGAATT
>JBBMKF010000100.1:8442880-8458554 GCA_037834155.1 Curcuma caesia
TTTTATTAATGTGCATGTGTTTTTGAATTGAATTTCATCCTAATGCATTAAACAATGCAAATTCGTCGAATCCTTATGACGGGAAATCAAGGATTCCATGATTTTGTGAAGAATAGCTTCAAAAATTTTGTAATCGTTGCTCATTTTTGTCATAATATTGGTCCGTTTGATCTGTGATAAAACAAACAACAATATTCGCAATCGATGGGTGTGCACGAACCGTGCACGAAAAAGTTTATCAATCATCTGTCTCACTCGACTAATGTGCACGACTTGGGCGCATTAGGTTTACTAGTTGATTGACATACCCCGACTATTGTGTTCGACTCGAGCACTCAGCAGTTGGTCGATTGGCACTCAGCCTACCCAAGGTACTCGACACTTGGCCTAGTTTGGGTACTCAAACACTCAGGATACTCAACATTTGAGCACTCAGCATGAGACATTTAGTGTTGATGTAATCGACCTCTGATCCAAATTTACCAAGCTTAAATTGACTCGATTTGAGTTGTGATATTTGATCAATATATTTGATAGTTGAGTGAAATGTTAAGTAGGTCAAGATTATTAGATACTTAATAATTGATCAATATGTTTAACGGTCGAATGAGACATCAAGTAAGAGAGGAGCTTATTGGAGAGGGAGATTGTTGGTGCAATCAACCTCGGATCAAGGTTGACCAAGATTATTTTGGATATTGATATTTGATGGTTGAGTGAAAAGTCAAATAGGTCAAGGTTGATCGGATACTTGACCGTAAAAAGTCGAAGTGAATTATAGTTGATTAGACATTTAACAATTGAAAATCCAATACAGAATTAGCAAGGATGAAGTTTATGTGGGTCACAATTGATCAGATACTTGGTGGTTAGTTGGTGGTTGGAAGTTTAATAAAGAGTTGGCAAGGGAGAAGTTCAAGTGGATCATGGTTAATCGGACACTTGGCTGTTGGAAGTCCAACAAAAGTTGACAATGGTGGAAGTTCTAATAGGTTATGGAGGACCGAAGGTTAGACATGTGGATGAAAGTCCTAACAGGTCATGGAGGACTTAATATTAAACACGAGACGAAAAGTTCAAACAGATTAAGGATGATCAGATATTTAGCAATATAGAAGTCCTGATAGGTCAAGATTGACAGGATGTTAGGCATGAGACGTGAAGTCTCGACAGATCAAGGTTGATCGGATGCTAAGCAATGACAAAGTTCCAACTGATTAAGGTTGATCGGATGTTAGGCAATGATGAAGTTCCGGTAGGTCAAGGTTGACTAGATGTTAAACAAAGAAAGTTCTAAAAGGTCAAGGTTGATAGAATGTTAACAAAGGAAGTCTTGGTAGGTTGAGGTCAATCACATACTAAATAAGATGAGTATTCAGCCTTGGTAAGGTTGAAACAAAGGTATCAGTCGACTAATTTAGTTTGTCAATCGATTGATGAGTCTGAAACCATGATCTAAGGATTTAAGGGAGTTTCTGGAGTTGTTTCGGCATGAGAAATTCATTGATGAGTTGTATCAATCGACTGCTTCATTAGTCGAGTGAAGGACTTGATGACTGAAGGGGTTTAGCAGTTGACTAATTCATCAGTGAACATTGGAGTGATGACACCATTGGAGTGAACATAAATTTCTGAATCGATTAGGAAACTTGACTGATCATCATCAGTCAATTGATGGGTTCCATCAGTCAACTAAATGATGGGTCCCATTATAGAGTGTCTTAAGGGATGTGATTTCGAGTGGTTTGAAGAAGCAGCTAGTTTTCAACTAGTCAAGTAGAAGATGGCTGAGGCACTAGTGCACTTTCTGATTTTGATCATTTGTTCGAGGTGAATTATGATGCATCCGACATTGGTATTGGGGGTGCGCTGAGTCAGTCTGGATGCTCCATTGTTTTCTTCAATGAGAAACTGTCCGGATCCAAGAAGAATTATTCTACCTACGATTTGGAATTCTATGCCATTGTTCAATCTTTGAAACATTGGCATCACTACCTCGTCCAAAAAGAGTTCATTCTGTTTACTGATCACGAAGCCTTAAAGTACATCAATGACCAACACAAGCTGAGTAGGTGGCATGCCAAGTGGATGGCTTATATGCAGGAGTTCACTTTTATATTGAGACACCAAGCAAGGAGCTTGAACCGCATTGTAGACGCCTTGAGCCATCGTTCTTCATTACTTACCACTATGAGTACCAAGATTGCAAGCTTTGAGGTAGATATGTACTCAACTGATCCTTCATTTGGGAGAATATTTTAGGAGGTACGAGATGGTTACTGTCATGATTTTATTTTACATAATGGTTATCTATTTCATGGATTACAGTTGTGCGTTTAAGATTGTTCATTGAGACAACAGATTATCAGTGAACTTCATAACGAGGGTCACTTTGGTCGTGATAAGACACTGACTCTCATCTTCAAGATTTTTATTGGCCTAAGTTGAACGGTGATGTTGCTCACTTTCTAGACCGATGTTATGTTTGCCAATGGTCTAAGGGAAGTCTGACAAATGTCAACTTGCACACTCCTCTACTTGTTCCTGAAGCTCTTTAGTTCGATGTCAACATGGATTTTGTGTTGGGTCTACATCGCATCCAATGAACTTCAGATTCTATTCTAGTTATGGTTGATAGATTTTTAAGATGACATATTTTATAGCTTGTAGGAAGACTATGGATGCTATCCGGATTGCCCATCTTTATTTCAAAGAGATTGTGTGTTTACATGACGTTCCTAGATTTATGACTTTGGATCGTGATACAAAGTTTATCAGTCAATTCTGGAAGAGCTTATGGGAGAAACTAGGAACACAATTGAACTTTAGCAATGCCTACCACCTCTAGACAGATAACCAGACTGAGGTGATGAATCAGAGTTTGGACAATCTTCTGAGGTGTCTGATAGGAACTAAACTGAAACAATGAGATTTAGCATTACCACAAGTAGAATTTGCTAATAACCGATCAAAAAATAGGACCATGGGTTTAAGTCCTTATGAGATTATCTATAGGCGAAACTCATCTGGTGTGTTGGATTTGACCCCTATTCCCTGTATAGGACGATGTTGTCCTAAAGCAGAAGAGATGTCATAGTATCTTTGGGGCATTCAGGAGCAAGTGAAACTGGCTATTCATGACAGCAATACCAAGTATAAGACTCGTGTCGACAATCATTGTTGTTAAGTACTTTTTGATGTGAGTGATTATGTTTGGGCAGTTGTGACTCATGATCGTTTTTTGGCTGACGATTATAATAAACTTAAAGATCGAAAGATTGGGTCATGTGAAATACTGCAGAAAATAAATGACAATGCATACAGGTTATGACTTCTGAGTCACTTGAAGACTTCTAACGTCTTTAATGTGAAGCATTTGAGTCTATGTTTGGTGGATGTTGATGATACTTCTATGCACTTGAGGACGAGTTCTTTTCAAGTTGGGACAACTGATGTAGGGGTGACACATGGGGAGCCGAACTTCAACGGGTTATAACCTTTGACTCGGATATCAGAACAAAGCACGGTCAGTTGCTAATCGAAGCTCTTTTGGAGGCCTTTATTCGGTATTGGGTAAAATCTATACTGGCCTACTTTCGAACCCATATGATATCATTTAGTGCTCCATCCGCAGCTTTGAACTTATTTATTTGCTATTTATAGTATTTTTTTATTTTTAGGGTTTTTTTAGTATTTTTGACTTTTTCAAGTTAGGATTTGGTTTACGGTCTATTTATAAGCGTGTTTAGTCATTTACGGCTAGTTTGATTGATTGAATAAATTTTTTCTTTTTTGGCAAAAATCCTAGAGGTGGCATCGTCGTGGTTTTCTACCCGCTTTCTTCAATTTCTTGAACTTGTTCTCTCCATAATTCTCCTCCAATTTTTCACCTCTAGAATAATCACTATTCTATCCGCGTCATCAAGTATCAATTGAGCATATTAACATGGATTCCATGATAGTCGATCCACTCACCAAGAGCTTACAATCCAAGATATTTCATGAGCATGTGGATCATATGAGGTTCTTCTATTGGATGAAGTACCAATTTAGTGAGAGTTTGTATTTGGTAGTTTTATGCTTTAAATTGATTGACACATGAATTATAGTTTATTGGATATACTAAGGTTTAAAGATACACATATATGCACCCCAAGGCAATGATGAGATGGTTAGGCCTACCAATAATAGACCAAACATCTGTAGTTTGAAACTCAATTGTGGCGAATTTATGGGGATTTTTTCTTAAATGAGTAGCGGATCCAAGAACACTGGCTGTTAGGTTGGGCCACCATCTTCACTACCTAATTTTTCCTTGTGCGCCTATGAAAAATTTTCGTGGGGTCGGATCAATCACCTTCAGGATTAATCTGCTCGAAGGGCTAGATACTTGGTGCTAACTAAAGAAATACATATATGCATTTTGTTGTTGACAACTCAGAAATAAAGTAATTATGGTTTACTTTAGCTATTTAACATACGGTACTTGTAAATATGATTTTGAATCTTTTTTAGGTCATCAAGAAGACTAGCTGAAAATAGACATGTGTAGATCATATTTCATAAACTTTTTATATTACATACTCATATCAGGTCTATGCCATTAGTAGCATTAATTGATATTGTCATTATTGATTGACCTTGTTATAGATACGATAACAATGACCATTTTAATCCTATACTAATGAGAGTAATGGATTAGATTGTTTTAAGAGATATTTCTATTATCAAGTAACATTGTTGAGCTCAATTAAAGATATTTGATGAGCTTACATGTTAAGATTATAACACATGGAATTGTCATTACGGATATGTTCTCCAATACATGATCTGATCGATATTTTAATCATGGGCTAAATTAAGTAATATGAATTTGTGTGTGGAGGTTTGTTTTGCTCGGTTTCTGTTATTTCTAATGAGCTGATAATTTAAATGGACTTAAAGTATATAAAGTGCTACAGTCCCCAAAGGGTTAAGGGTCAGAACTTCTTTTCATCCATCTGCAAATAAAAATATGGCTATATCGCCTTGTTCCCTTTGGAAAGATTTTACTTCTTAATTTTCAAATTGTTCTAGCAACAATTGATGATAATGTTTTTGGATTTAGGTTAAGAATCTTATAGTCATTCTTCATTTCGTTTAAATTATTATACATCAACGATATGATCCGGCTATGAATTGTTCTGAGTCTTTATTGGCAGTCATGCATTAAGAATAATTCGTTTTTACTATTCTTTCAGTTAAAACTCCAACCTACTGTTCTAAATCTTCAAAGGTAGTCTACCTTCAATCATCTTGACTAAATGGTAGGTTGTTTAGTTCTTTCATCATGGGTGGTAAAAAGCAGCTGCAGTGAGTGCTCGGAAGATTGAAGAATGGAAAAAGGCAATATTCTGAAGAGATTCTCCATCAACCAGCTTGGCAGATTGAGCTTCCTGAATCAGGCATTGAAGTACTCTTGTAGGGTGGGTGGTCCAGTGCTGGGTCCTAATCAATTGATTGCTTTTACCCTGGTCCCTCTTGACTTGAAAGCACTTAGCCTTTGTATGATTGAGGGTGATGGAAAGGTCATTTTCCTTTCTTTTGGAAGGATAACACTTGATGCTAAGCTCCATGGGAGGACAATCAGGAGAAAAGCTGTGGTAGCTGATCTCGCCCCACACGTTCAAGGATCTGCCGTGGATCAAGAAGTGAACAGATTGGTAAGACTTTCAGCTAAGCTAAATTCAAACAGCTTACAGTGAAAGACTGATGTAGTAAAAGAAGAAGAACAATGACAAAATGATGAGATATGTGATGTAAGATATATCCTGATAAAAGACAGTTGAATTTTTTGTGGGTATTGCCGTGGATAAACAAAGATGTGAAAGTCAAACATGACAAATTCAACTTTTTGAAAATTGAGAGAAGATAACCAGGCTAATCGAAGAATGGATCCTCTCTCGATATGATCTGCAAGCCCAAGAATAACAAGTCTGGCATCTTTCTCCAATTATGGTCACATTAATGCAGGAAATGTTGCGTTCATAAAATGCCTGGCCTCCTATTTCATAGACCAAGGGACAGAATTTCTAGCAGGGGCAAAAAAAAAAAAAAAGAGAAAAGGAAACAACAGCAGTGTAATGTAGGAACATGTGACTGCTAGGAATCTTAAATTTGAGACACTATCTTAATTGCAATCTCAACCATAAGACAGAGAAGTGAGTGGGAATGATGAAACTTTCTGGGAAGTTATTATAGCCAGCCACCCAACTCACGCTCTGCTTCATTAATTCATGGCTCTTCCAACTGAAACTTAATTAGCTTCTCTGCCAAAGTATAACTAAATGACTAATCCCATCTCTTCTAGTATATTGACCCAACGAAAACTCTCCACAGCATGATCAGCATCAAGGTCCCCAAGCCAGTCCCCAATTATCCTGAAACTAGGTGGGGAAGTCTCACTTTGTAGCATCCTCAACAACATGCCTCAAACTCAGGTTGTCGTTCCCTGCAAATGCTGCTATGAGTGTGTGAACTAACTGTTGCAAAAGTGAATAGAAGAATGGAAAATGATCCAATGTGAATGAGACGTTGAAAATTTTGGAGCTTTTACATTGAGTCACAACTTTTAATATTACGAATGCGAGCTGGTATCGCGGAATCCACGTGTAGCTATTCCAGATAAATACCTCACGCCGTATCAGCGTACTTGGATCAGCACACAGCGACGCTCCCATCGGAACGCCAGGAGCGTCACCATATTCTCGAGGGCGTTCTCCAGAACCTGGTTGGAGAACGACGGCGAGTGACCCGTCCACCCACCACCACTGCGGAAGTTGCTGAAAGCCAAACATTGTCCCATCTTCTCTTCTTCATCCTCGTTCTAATCTGCGTCGCCGACCTCCATTCTCTGAAAACGCCCGCCGGAACAGAGTGGCGCTTAAACCCCAAAACAAGAGATAGAATCATTGAAGTTGAGAAGAAATGTGAGAAAAGAAAATTTTGAACAAACGGTAGGAAAGAACAAGGACAATGTACAAAGTTAGCGCCATAGGTAAAATATTTAAAGGAACAATAACTATATATACTTAATTTCTGTTGTAATTTTGATGATATTAAATCTTGTGCATGCTTTCTCTATTGAGTTTATAAAATTTAGAATTCATTCTTAGAAGACCTCCATCAAAAGGTGATCTACCTGAGATTAATTAGGTAAGTCTATATATATATATAGCATAAATGAGTTAAATTTGAAGGATTTTCTGAATACTATTATCTTTTGAAGTCCTAATCCTATCTTATCAAATAGAAGGTATGTTATATTCCTGTTACGTAATCTTTGTTTATTGTTCCAGTAAGTATACTTAGCTTTTTTCTATGGATTAAAAACTGTTATAGATAAATCCTTGTATTATTTAATCCTTATAAAACAATCAAGATAAAATTTGATCATAACATTAGTATTTAGTATTTACTCTAGATTAAATTATAAGAAGGTTTAAATCAATTGCTTATTCAAGATTCTCTAAATTAAGTTATGTAGGATTGAAATTAGCATTAAACTCTTAATGTAGTTTAGCACAATGTTAAATTGATAACTCTATCACCATGAAATAATTTATATTTGGTTACAAATCTAATTAACCTTACTAAATAAAACTAGATAAACATTGAAGTATATGAGTAATCACCATATTTAGATCATTAACAACATCAAACTTAGAATCAAGGTCCAAAGACTACACTTAGCAAACAAAATTTCATCCCAATCCATTTGGGCATGAAAGAACAAAAATGTAATCTATAGTTGGCATGTATTTATATTTATATAAATATGTATTGAATCTATTCATCTATTCAAAATTTTATCAAGCTTAATAATGATAATATTGTCTATAATTTAATTAAAATATCATATTTAATAAAAACAAATATATATTGTTTTTTTTCAATTTTAACATATTATAGATAATATAAAAATAAAATATAATCTAAATTTAGAAATGTTATTAAATAATATTATATATAAATGTGAACAAGTAAAATTTTTATTCAGGAATGTTTATCTTATTTATTTATATATTTTATATCATTAAAGAAATATAAATTAGATTAATCAAATCGAATGCCAAATTCATTCATGAATGTATATCCACTAGTTCATGTTGAAGAGACAAAATGACATGTCAATAAATATCCACTAGTCCATGTCCAAAGCTAAGAAATTTCTCCAATATAATGAAATAATAATAATAATAATAATATCCTGTTTCACAAATTTTGTTTGCTCAGAATAAAATTATTTCCAGACTTGGAGCTTAAAACTACAGTCAAAGCAAAGATAAATAAGCAATTGCCTTATTTATTTTCTTGATGTTCATTACTCAACTAATCTCCATACGTCATGGAGAAAGAACAAGTCTACCAAATCTTGGAAATTGATTTGTAGAATTGACTTTAAAATTAGACGATAAGACGACTGCCACAGTACTGTGTTCTCTATAACCTCCTATATCATTTTAGTTTTATTTTTTTTAAAAAAAAGGAGAAAAATATTTTTAAAAGACCAAATTAAAGAGAATGTAATTAGTTTGTTGAATTTGGTTTGATACGTATAGGAATAGGATAGACATGTTGACGCATTGCACCTTTGATGCCAATGGTTTTGAGTTGTCTATTCCATATAATAAAGACCTTGTTGTGGCTCTCATCTCCATTCGATGAGAACAAATAAAAAGATAAGACCAACCAAGCTACCCCATTTAAGTACAAGATAACTATCCTCATTTTTAATAATAAATTTATATTATTTTATTTTATTTGTTTTAAAACTTTCTTAACAATGGATCTGCCTAACCGTAACTTAAAAATATAATTTTTTAAAATATAATAAAATTATCAAATATATATTAATTTTTATAATTTTAAAAATTATCTTATTTTAAAATTTTGTATTTTTTAAATTTTTTTATATGTAAAAAGTGAAGCCCAAAATATAATACATGTTCATGTCAACCAGACTCAAACCTATATTGAACGTTATGTCATGTTCAACCTAGACATAAGTCAATCAGGCTTAAGCCCATATTGTGGGTCGGACCGGACCTACATCAGGAGGCATGCGTGAGCCATACCGTTTCATGTTAAATAGGCTAACCTAACACATCACTTAAATAGGCTAATCAAACATAAATAGTTGGTCCATTTTACCAAGCCTTTTATTTTATATATATATAAAGATAGCCCTTAAATAATAATAATAATAATAAAGATAAAGATAAAAAAAAGGTCGCCTTTTTGTCTTAAACGAAAACATGGCTATTCATATGGGCCCCACTGCATTAAATTCTCAACTAAATTTTCTCCCACTTTTTCACCGTGTCTCCTTCGACAATTCCAACCAATGAACTCTCTCGTCTTTTATTTAAACCCTGCCCCTCCCATCAACTGCTGCATACCCACCCGCACAGACGTTTCAGTGGATCCTCGAACTTTATAGGATAGAGATCGAGATCTTTGATCCATTTCAAGAATCAGATGAATCAAAGAAGTAATTGTGCAGCTTGTGCTCGTGAGCTCGCGGGTAGAAGAGAAGATCGCCGTGAAAAGAATCGAAAACCGAGGTGAATTGGAGGAGAACAAGTTGGAACCATTCACTTTCGCTGTTCTTGCTATCTTTGGTTGACAAGAAGCGATCGAATGAAGAGGCTCAGTAGCTTCGATTCGTTTGAAGGTCTGTAATCCCCTAAAGATTGAATCTTTTTGTTTGTTGCTTCAAATTTAGGGATTATTAATTTGATCACAAATGCTTCAGCGGAAGAAAGGGGCAAGTTTGAGGAGTGCGAGGAGGATCTTGCCGGCATCAATGAGGCGGAGCCGGCGTTGGGGGAGAAGAAACGGCGGCTTAGTGCTGAGCAGGTGAAGGCCCTGGAGAAGAACTTCGAGGTGGAGAACAAGCTAGAGCCGGAAAGGAAGGAAAGGCTGGCGCAGGACCTAGGCCTGCAACCGCGCCAGGTGGCCGTCTGGTTTCAGAACCGCCGCGCACGGTGTAAGACGAAGCAGATCGAGCGCGACTACGCCGCCCTCAGCGCCCGCCACGACGCCCTCAAGCTCGACTGCAACGCCCTCCGCCGTGTCAAGGAGGCGCTCCTCGCAGAGGTGAGCAAGCGTGCACACGAGTTGTTCGATAGATTGTCTCAACGAGTTCTACTACCCGTCTCATCCCTGTTTTACTGGGTTGGGCTCAGATCAGTGAGCTCAAAGGCAAGATTGCGGAACGCTCTGAGATGAAAGCAGTGGAGGAAGAAGGAATGCGTGCTTTGATCTACACCAAGGACGGGGCCTCCGACAGCGACTCGAGCGCGGTGTTGAACGATGAAGCTGGCCCATATGCTAGCGCCGTGGTGTTGGACGACCAACAGCGACACTGTTTGATGGAATTCAAGTCTCAGGACACTTCTTCAATGTGCTTGGGGAATGAGGAGGAGAATAACTGCTGCTACTTGGAGGAGGAATTCACAGGCGAGGAGCTCTGCAGCAGCTTGTTCTCGGAGGAGCCGGCGGCGAGCCTCCCCTGGTATTGCTCTCAAGGATGGGAGTAATTGAGAAGTCTGACTTCAAGTCGTCGTCTAATTGTGTAGAAAAGGTGATAAATATTAGCTTCGTGCTTTGGCTGCAGAGACGAGTTGGGCAAGGGAATCTTGATCGCTTGCAACTGCATGATGGAAGGCTAAATAAAGTGTCTTGTAATCAATGTTTAATATATTCTTCGAAATTTGTAGGCTTAAATAAGAGGCAGGCTTCTTATGAGTATATGATAGGTTGTGTTTAGGGAAAAGTTTTAAGGGAATTAGTTGTGAGAAAAAAATTGGCAAAAAATAAAATAACATCTCTAATTATTCAAATTGTCAAAAGAGCATCTTTTCAAAAAAAAAAAAAATCATAGCTCCAACATATTTTTATCTGTAAAATATCTACGACCGAAACAGAGCTATAACAATATAATAGTCATTAAATAACTATTATAATTATATTTTTAATCAAGTTCTAGTAGTATTCAATGGCTCTCGGGTCATAATTAAATTAATTACGACGAAATAGAATTATTGAAGTGGACAAAAATTGAATCTCGACGAAGCCGAGACAATATCCTCCTCCGTCGTGACCAACTACAACTTCTCGATTTACCTCTTCACAAATGATTATAAGATCGACCGTGTAAGACTGCTAGAGTGACAGATTCCACCTTTCTGCTAAAGTAATACTAGTCATCAATTACAATATCATTTGAATAAAGATATTTTTAATATAAAAATATGACAGTATTTTTTTAAACTTTTTTTTAGGGGTACCTTTTGATTTTAAAAAAAAACAATTGAAAAGAAAATTAATAATATAGAAATTTATCAAAACCTATTTTTTTGAATTTACCGAAAACAACGATGTCTTGGTGTATTTTTACAAAAGCATAATGTGTGTTAATGCCTTAGTTTGTGTAATGAGATGTTGAGGGATTAAATTGTACGGTAACAAATATATTCTGCCATCCCTGGAAAATTAGGGCACTGTGGGATGGAGAAGAACTATGTCCAAACCTCATTCTGTAAGTTGCTGAAAAAGCTTCGACCACGTGGCATGACACACATGACTTGTCACGTCTTTCAATATTTTAAATCCTAAATCCTACAACTTCGTTGTCGGAATCGCCAAAAAGATATTTTGTTCGATCAAAAAAGTCATGTGGCATAACACACGTGGCTTGTCACGTCTTTCATGTTAAGTTTCATGTAGTGTATCTTTACTCGATAAAAATATAATGTAAAAATTTAAGTTTAGAGAATTTTACAATTGTCTGATCTTAACTTTGAATTTTCATTGAAACCTATGTCAAATCGACACTTACTATTCTGTTCAAAGGAACACATCCTCACCTACTCCTCTCAGAAGAGTTTACCTTTTGCCAAACATCCAGTCCTCCATACCTATTTTGACTTCTTGCTCGGCATTCAATCCTTTGACCTAGGACTTCCTTTCAATATCTCATCCTTGCTGACTCATTGACCTACTAGACGTCCGATCTACTGATCCACCTAGACTTCCTGCTTGATATCCTCGATCTGCCAAGACTTCTTGGCCAGTCCCACTGATCAGGATTTCTTGCCTAACCTCCAACTAGGGTTTACCTTACCTAGTCTCCAACTAAAACTTTACTGTGCTATCTGCACACTTAGATTAGTTCATCAATACACAATATAATCTTAACTTGAATCTTTTATCATGATCAAAATACATGTTCAATTATCTAGTATTCACTGAGCCAACAAAATTTTAAGAAGAGATGTGTTAACATAACGTATATTGAACTAATTGAACTAATTAAAAATATATATGAGAATGTAATGACAAGAGTAAAGACTTCAGATGGATTAACCAAAGTATTTCCCATAAAAATAATATTATATAAGAATTAATGCTAAATTACTATCTTTTTATACTAATCGTGAATGAACTCACTAGAAACATACAAGGCATGATATCACAATATATGTTGCAAATGATATTATTTTGGTAGAAGAAACATATAGAATAAATGTTAAAATTAAATTTTGACGAAAAATACTATAAGTGAAAGTTTTAGGCTTAATAAAATAAAAATAGAATATATAAAATTTAAATTTAATAATATTAAACGTAATAAGATAATTATTAAATAAGAGATAATGTATTATCTGTTACTAAGAGTTGATGTACTTAAGATTATTTTTGCAAAAGGATAAAAAGATTGAAAGAGATGTCTTACATAAAATACAAACGAGATGAAATGGAAGAGAGCATCAGGTTTTCTGTGTGACAATTAAATAATTCTAATTTTTTTAAAAAATAATTATAAAACGACAATTAGACCTGTTATATTATATGGAATTAAATATTAAACTAGGACTCGAGTGCATGAATAGAAGATTAGAATTACAGAGATGAGTATTAAAATAAATATGTTGACATAAAAGAATGGACAGAATAAGAAATAAAAATATTAGAAAAAAATCGGGATTGCACTTATTGAGGAAAGACTCGAGAAGACAAATTTAAGATGGTACATATATGTACTTAGACAACCAATAAATATTTCAGTTAGACGATATGAAACTATAACAAATATACATATCAAACGAAGAAAAATCAAAAAAAATTTGATTAGTAATAATATAATAAAATAAAATTTATTTAAATATAAATAATAATACAATAGAAGATATAGTCCAATCCATATAATCAATCTCGTCTAGTGAGAGAAATCTTGATTGTTATTGTAGTCCATTTCTTACATCTAGAAATCCTTTGTGTTTTTAAATTATTAATTCTGGTACAGCTATTCATATGGCTAGCTAAATTCTTGTTAGGAATCCCATGTTTAGGTAGAGATAAAGGATGAATAGCTGATGGTTCTTTTTTTGTGCCTGGTAAATTGCATTAGCGATGGCTATCTGCGACAACATATATTGAATTACAAGTTCCAATGAATTGCAACGGTGTGGTTCATTTGTCATAGAAAATCATCCGTTGAAATTAGCTATAACAATTTCTATGGCTTTGCGATAAATCATCAACTCATCATTCTGCTTAGGGCATCTGTGATCGATTTGTGACAACCTAAGTTACTAGCACAAATGTTGAAGGTTTTCATGTGATGATTTAGCATTTAGAACCAAGAGAAGAACAATAGCTCACATAAGCTTTATAATTTAGGCTTCAAACTGAAAATTCAAACTTTATACCAATACGTAATTAAAAATCATGATATCATATTAGCTTTTCTTTTTAGTCATCATCACAAGGTGTCTCACATTACATTGGATTTGAAACTATTTTAATTCAATATACGGACAATAAGGTTAAACTTTATATTGATTTAAACTCTTGCATATTGGTAGAAAATCCTCCAAATCTAGCTCATTACCCCTAAACTAAGACAAGTTCTTTGATGCAAGTAGGTAGAAGTGATGTGTAAATTGAGAAAGACAGGGAAGGTCACAAGTTGAAATTCTACCGTTTATTTTGTATTAAATAACTTCAAGATGTCAGTTAAATCAATTAAGTAAAACTGCGTTCTAATGCAAAGATCATAGCCACCGTTTGAACCTCGAACTACAACAAAATAGATTGGCAAGATTCACCAATCGATTGGTAAACCCTAAACTCGGAATTCAGGGTCTAGTTTCCGTGTATTAGAGTATAGATCCAGAAAAAAAAAGCATACAAAAGATTGTGTGCGCATTGCCCAGCTTCTATCAACAGGCTTATCAGCACCGTTTGATATCGATATCAACGAAAGGAAGTACCAACAGATCGAAGAAAAGAGGAACACAAGAAGCTCATGAAACACAAAAGACTCAAGAAAGAGAAGAAATTTTTCTTACCGTATCTTTCGCCACTTGACTCAATTCCATTCGAGGGAAACAAGAACCCACAGAAGGAGAGCGAGCAAAAACATCAACAGGATGAGGAAGACTAGCTCTATTTTTCCAAGGCAGTCCGATTTCCTCCTCCGATCCTCCCTGGATCTCCGCAAGTTCACGCGTGCCTAGATGAAATCAAGATGAAAAGGAATAGATATTGAAAAAGCAAATCGAAGCCACAGCGCGAAAGAAATGATCACCAGGAAATCGACAGCATCGTGCTGAGGAGGTACGGCGGAGATCGGGTAGAGAGGGCGCGGCGGCGATCGGAGGGAGGAGAGCAAGAGGGCGGCCCGAGCGCATGAGACGGCGGCGGCGGCCTGCGACTCGAGCGAGGCCATTTCGTTCCTCTGCATCGCTTTCTCTCTCCCTCCCTTGGTAAGTGACCCGCCCGCCATCTTCTAATTTATTTAATGGGTCGCATCAATGGGCCGACCGTATCAAACATTTAAGATGCAAGGCCTGCTATCAGCCCAGGAGAACAAATCCTTTACCATTAAATAAACCCGACGTAATTGCTCCTGATAATTAATTTCCAACTCTCTTATCTTTTCATCTCCCATGCTTGCTTTTGGAAAACTACAAGGCAGCCACCTGCACTCATCAGCATAGCGTTGATGCTCTTTTAGAACACAGGTTTTTACTAGTCACTTTTGTGCTATTATTATTCCTCTCTCCACGCCTGGTGTCGGGCCTGACCAGTCTCAAAGTTTGGCCCTGGATTACAATTAAATCAAAATCTTCAACTCATGTTAAGGAATTTCTTCTTCCATCTCCCTCTACTTTTCAAGATTTTACCCTTTTTTCCCCTCATCGTTCGTTTCTTCCAAGGAAAGTTGAACGGTGGTGCATTGCAGCAGTTTAAATAGAGATATTGGAATTTGATGATGAACTATCAAACAATTTTGTTGAAGTTATGATCAAAATTGAAGTAGAACAACAAACTATTTTACTTTATATCTGAAACACACCTTATAATTTGCACTGCATTTAGATATTAATCCAAGGAAATGATCTTTACCATCTAGTAAATATAGAAGTTCTCGATGGAATTGATACCTTGTCGTGCATGATTTTGCAACAACATGAACATTGCATGCCAAATTCTGGTACATTTGATAGCAAAGCAGGATAAGTCTATACTGCAACACAAGATTATGCTATAAATAAATATTATAAATAAGAAACACGAAATTACAGATTGATCAAATAGCAACTTTCCTGTCATTTCTTTAC
>JBBMKF010000100.1:8480718-8493189 GCA_037834155.1 Curcuma caesia
GGTGGTATGTCTTTTTATCTGCTACTTGTTTACCTGGCTTATGATAGATATGTAATTTCTTTGTTTTGATATCCTAGTCCTTACTGAGCATAGACTGGTAGTTATTATACGCATTAGTGTCATGCACAATTTCTACATGATTGCATACTAGCGATCATCGGCTCCTTTATAGTCTAAGCCCGTCGCTACAGGATTTCATACGAGCGATTATTGGCTCCTTTATAGTCTAAGTCCGTTGCTCCAGGATTGCATACTAGCGATCATCGGCTCCTTTATAGTCTGAATCTGTCGCTACAGGATTGCATACTAGCGATCATCGGCTCCTTTGTAGTCTGAGTCCGTCGCTAGTTACAGGATCTGCACACATGGCCATGGGTTAGTGGTACATCAGGAGATCTTATGTATTGGTTTGGCGACCTTGCAATTGTTGCATGGTTCGTGCCGTGGTGTTAATATGTATGATTCTGGTACGTATAATTTTTTTTTATGGTTCAGTTGTGCTTTTATTACTGTACAGGCATGGTTATTACTGCTAGTTAGCTTATTGTATATATCTGTTAGATATCCGCTGAGTTCTTTGCACTCACCCCGTTGATTTCATTCTTTTCAGGTTGACGTCTGTCTGGAGAGCCGTGCTGCTAGTCCCTCGTTGAGTTGACTTCACCCATTTTTGGTTTTTGCTATATTTTCAGTATTTGCGTCAGAACGTGTTCTATGTCGTATGGAGGGTCTTATACATGTTTAGTTTACAGTATGCACGTTATAATTACTGGTTGTGGATTTTATTTTCATTGTTAGTACTTGAGTACCATTTTGACATGTATGGATGGTGGTCGTGTAGGCCTTATTGTGGCCATGTCGGCCTTATTATATTTGGATTCAGGGAAAATGAATTGTTATAGGAGAGATGTTGTCGAAATTTTTCGGACAGTCGTCTCCCGGGGCATGACAATATTAGACTATAAATGTATTGTCAAAACCATCGTTTGTTTATGGTTGAGTATACAAATATAAATAGAGAACATACGAAAACGGGCAAATGCTAAAAAATTTTATCAGATATTAGCAACGAAATATTAAATTTTCATCGCTAACATTAGCGATGGAATTAAACATCTGTTGCTAGATCAGAGATGAAACAGTGCATTCCGTTTACTGTCTTAGCGACGAATTTAAACTTCCATCGCTAATATTAGTGGCGACTATTTAATATCCGTCGCTAATATTTTTCATGCATATTAAATATTTCATCGTTAATTAGCAACCAAAATTTAAATCCGCTATTAAATGAGGTCAATGATCGATTTTTTAGAGACGAGAAAAATCAATCTCTAAACGGTAACCAACCGTCATTAACAATCGATTAGCGACGAAATATACTGTCACTAAAGTTGAATATTAGTGGTTTGACCTATTAGCTTTATGAAAAAAAATAACAAAAAGTAACAAATAAATAATATTATAATATCTATCTATTCACCCCTCTTTTTTTTTTTTTGTTCATCTCCCTTTTGAGTGCCATTAAGTATTTAGGAGTGAAGCAATTTTTAACAAGTGGAAATTTAAATCTTTCCTTTCTTATTTTCACTCCTTTTCCATCTCCTTTTAAATCAAGTTCTTACACACACTTTGGTTGCTATCCATTTGGTGTTTGTTGATAGGTTTCACTCTTCCATTGTTTTTCTTCCCAATGTGAGTATGCATTACTCTTTGAATTGATGACCTCTTGAGTGCTTATCTAATGCTTCTAAAATTTTCTTGTCATGCTTGAAAATATTGCCTACTGAAAATTACTATTTTTTTCTTTTTTTGTTTTGCGTGTCCCTCAAATTTCATTTTGTGTTTAACTTGTTCTATAAACACTATAGAATTTGGAGTATCACGTACAAAAAAAATGATCAAAATCTCATCAATGATAACCATAATGGATTGATTGTCTAATTAATGAAAATCCTAATTAGTACCCATGATAATACCAATGAAGGTCAATATCAATTGAAAAAAATGGTAACAATTGTCCTAAAATTGTTTTTTTTTCTTCTTGTTATTACATACTCCCTTTCCTAAAATACCCTCCCGTTCTCTCTTATGTAGTAATAAATTTTTGATAAAAACTTGATTTAGTCTTTAAAAAAAGATAGAGAAAGTGATGTAACTTATAGTTTTGATTTAAATTTATTGTCTAAACATGGTTGAATGCTTACAATCATCTGCTAAATATAAAATTTTTAACATTTGATCAAGTAATTATATTTTTTAAAAAATCATTAATATTTTCAATGCATCTTTATTTTGGTAAGTATTAAACCATAATCATATAATATATATACTAAATTTTTTAATAATCATATAATTTTTAATGTATACAGTTTCATGAATGGATTCAACTGGTGGTCTTTCTGGCTTGAAGCTTCAACCCGAAGATGGAAACCCTGAAAGACATGATAATGCTATTGAACTTGCACCCAATCATCATCTGGTTGGCCAAACTTTAGCTGATAATTTCATCAACTATATCCACACAAAAATCCCAAAACGCATAATGATATTTAAACAAAATGGTTGGTCGAACCTTGCTAATCCAATCACCAAGCATCTGCTTGAAGGATTCAGAGATGGAAGATCCTTTTCAGTCTTCTCGGCGGAAGGCGAGCCGACGATCCTGGTCGATTTCCTATCCATGGTCCTGATAAACTTAAGAACCACGAGGCTGCAATCAATCGCATGGGAAGACGTAGCCGGGAAGAGGTTCTGGCCAAAGCAGAATCTCCTGCAACTTTCAACTCCACTGGAGGAGGCGAACGCCTGGGCCTTAGCTTGTGGAGGCAAGCTACAGTCTACAGACAGCGAGCAACCCTCCGGCGGCGGTCGCGGAGACGCCGGAGAGTAGTAGTAGTGAAGCTTCTTTGCTATTTCAACCACTTAGTATCCCATCGTGGCTAAACTGGAAAGAAACAGCGCGAGGTTCCATGCCATCCATCAAGCGTTTTTATCTGGGATGGGACCTTTTGCGAAGCCCGACGACGTGCTGCATATCTTTGCCTTGTGTAGCAGGCGAAGGACAGATGCCTTTGAGAAACTGATAGCACAGACCGCAAGGGAGCGTGGGCATGCCAATGTGATGCATGCATGGTATGCTTCCACAGATGACGACGTAGTGGAAGCTCTTATCGATCGTTTTGGCCACGATGGGAGACATATATATATAGCACATCAGGGATCCTGGGGACTGGTGCCTATTTTACTCCCAAAGATCGAGCATTTGCCAGGCTAGTTACTGATCATTGATACATGCATGAAAGAAAATAATTTCTCTGATTTAATTAAATTTGCAATGTGCAGCGCGCGTAAGACTGTGTGAAGATGGGAAGGAGGGAGTACAGCAAATGTTGTTGTGCAGAGTTATAATGGGTAATGCAGAGGAAGTTCAGGAGGGGTCAAAACAGCATTGTCCTCGAAGTTTGTATTATGACCAAGGTCTTGACAATGTATTCAACCCAAAATGTTATATCGTTTGGCCAATGCATTTGGCCAAGTACATCTTCCCAGAGTATCTTGTATGCTTTCAGTTATCCAGAAAGTACAAAGGTATATATATATAATTATATTGCAGTACCCTTTAGTGTGTAGACATATAGTAGATTCATGTCTTCCAATTTCTGTCTGCAGAGTTTTTATGTCGACTGGAGGATATAAGATATCACATCAGTGATAAGGTGTGTGGAAACCCGGCCCTCAGCTTAAATAATTGTGTGTGATTTCGATAACAACAAATATTTGAATTGTCGTCAGTTTTGTAGGGTTGGGCTGGAGTGACAGGATCCTTGGAACCTTTTCTTCTACTATTTGATAGACTGAAAGAGAGGATGTCTTCCGGGGAACAAAGGTTATATATTAATTATGTTGACAAGTACACGGTAGGTGAAAGGATACTTGCAGTACTTGAAATAATATCGTATGTCGTCGTAATTAATGTTGATTTACCCAATTGATGAAATCTTTTTAATTATTTTTCTAGAGGAACTTCGTTACTCGAGAAGCTTTAATTGCGAAAGTGAATTCAATTGTTGAAGAGCTGTTGCCGGATCCTGATCCCGAAGTAAGTTACGCAGGTTTGATTAGACAATAGATAAGAGTTTCTTATACTGCAAACTTAATGTTTAATTTAGTTTTATATTTCATATCCTGGAATTAATTTTATTAGTTTCCAAACATTAATTGTTATAAATTATTCCTATTTAAGATCGTGTTGATGGAGTTGCCTACTGCTCACGAGCAGCAGAAGAGGATGGTGTTCTTATAAAGCTTTAGAGAAGGAGAGAGTTAGAATGGAAGTCAGGGATATCATGGCTTAATCACTCTGATACCCCAGTTAGATCACCCATCAGTGATGGAGAGGAAGAAAATGCAAAAGGAGAAGAAATGGTACTTGTGTGTATGTGCGCGTGTACCTGGACCCGCGAGAAGCGGGCTAGGGGGTCATTAGAGTCATCAGAAAAAAAGTTCCATCGACGATAATAGAATGTCACATCGAAAGTAAAGAGAATATCATGTCACTGGAGTAGTTAAGGATCTCATCACCCACGCTTGTACTGTCCGAGACTATGCTATATTAATGAGGTAGGTGATCTACCGTCGAGTATTTTACTATTCCCCGTGTGCCACTCAGGTGGCGATTTGACTAGATGAATGATGGAGTACTAGAGCTTTTTGTGCGGGAGTGTGAACTTGATGAGACTAAGCTGACTGAGGAGTCAACCTCTACCTAAGAGACCATGGAGTCAATCGAGAGCTAAGCTGATTGGGTATTGAGTAGGTTACGTAGTCGATCAAGTGTCGAGTTCAGAGCTCGTAGCTTGGACACGGAGCTAGGTGGCTTGCAAAGTCGGATACTGAAGTGAGCTAGTTGCGGAGTCGGAGTTTATAGGAGTCGATCGGTTTTGGAGTCAGGCCGTGTCGAGCACTGAGCTCAAAGCTCGTAGCTCGAATACGGAATTAGGTGGTTTGCGGAGTCGGACATTGTGTCCGATATGTCATCTTCAACTGAATCAGATTTGGACTTTCTTGACTAAAATACACCAACCCATAACATAAATAAATTAAGAAAAAAAACTACCTGTAGCAGCTTCATTTAAGATGCTAACAGTAGTGCTACCGTAAACCTTTTGTTTTTTTGCTTTTCATCGTTAATCACAGTTTAAGCGACCATTTATTATAAAAATTTAAAGTAGGTTAGAAGAATATTATTTTTTTAATTTTTATTAGAGAATTAAAATTTTAGAATTAGAATGGATGTTATATGAGATGTAAAAAACAATTAAAAAATTATATTTGATGATATTTCAATAGATGTATATAAGTATTTAGGAAAATAAAATATTAAATGATTTATAAAATTATTTAATTTGATATTAAAAATAAAAATATATATAATAAATAAAAGATAAGTATTTTGGTCTCTCGATATAAAAATAAATGAAATATACATATGAATTATAAGAATATTAAATTAATGAGTCATATAAATTTAAAAAAACTTACAAAAAAATTAATTAAAGTGATTGAAAGTCAATTTAAATTTGCATACGAAAGATCAACCATAAAAATTATATATCTTTTCAAAAATCTAATTAAAATGTATAAAAAAACAAAATTAGTGATATGATATTCATTTGATTTCGAAAAAACTTATAATAAAATATGCTGAAAAATTATGTGAAAATTAAAAAAAATGTCAATTAAGGATAATATATAGACGTAATGATAATAACGAAGATTATAGATGGATTAATTGAAATATTTTCTATAAAGATTAGGTTACGATAAGGATCCATTATAAATCTATATTTTTTTATATTAGTTATAAATGAACTTATTTGACACATCCAAGATGTGTTATGATGCATGTTATTTACAGATAATATTATTTTGATCAATGCGATACATAAAAATGTAAATATTAATCTTAAATCTTGATTTTTATAAAAGGAATGTTGATAAAGATATTTTAGATATAAGCAAAATGGTTGAAATAATATTTTTTGTGATAGTAAAGTACCTTTAAAATTTAAAAAAAGTTTTATTAAATGATAGTTAAACTTATTATATTATATAAAGTTGAGCCTACGAAGCGAGTTGAGAATTATAAAAATAAGAATGTTAAGATGGATGTGTATACATATGAGAATAGATAAGATAATAAAACGAGAATACTATAGAGAAAGTCAGAATTGTACTTAAGAGAAAAATTCTTATTTAAGATGATATAAATATATATTTAAACCACCAATAAATATCCTATTAAGATGATATAAGATTATAATAAATAGGCATATTATTTAAGAAAAAATCAAAGAAGCTCTACTTAGTAATGATAAAATAAGATATAATTTATTTAAATATAAATGATGATATAATAGGGGATCAAGTTTAATAGACTAGAAGGATAAATATTATTTGTTATAATTAGAAGTTAAATATTATTTGTGATAGTAGGAGGCCCTACAAAAAGTTAGGTTTTTCTACCAATTTTACGATAAAAATATGAGGAAAATTAGTCACAAATTTTTTTGATGCCGAATTTTGCAACAAACATTTTTGTCATTGTTAATAAGTTGTCTCACAATTTTGCAGCAGGCAAATAGAAATTCATCGCAGATTTTGCGACAGAAAAAATTTTGTTGAAAAATTCATCACAAATCAATGATAAAAATATTTTTCGTTGCAAAACAACAACTCTAGAATTTTGGCCTTGATCAGCAACGAAAAATATTTTCATCACTGGTCAACGATAAAAACCGACATATTGCCATATTGGCGATGAAAATCATCACCAATTTCAAACACATTGGAATTTATCTTGAAAATAAAAGCACACTACACTTTATAAAATGTTGTCCTCTCATTTGTTAAGGCTCAAAATTAAGAATATGATAGGTCCATACGGCCAACCGAGTTTGCGATCGGTGTTGAGCTCATGTCCGACCAAACTCACGGTTGGGGTTGAGCTCATGGTCAAACGAACTCGCCACCAGAGTTGAGCTCACGGCTAGGCAAGCTTGTGATCATAGTTGAGCTCACAATTGGGCAAGCCTGCGACCGGGGTTAAGCTCACGACTAGCATCGCTGCCAGTTGCAGCGATGCTCGAGGTCGCACCCGACCTCATGGCCATGGCTGAGGAGCCGACCACCACACCTCTCCACACATAGATAGAGCGAGCAGGGTAGGGGAAAGGAGAGAGAAGAGAATCGGAGATGTACCACCAACGGGTCACGTGCTTCGCGAGTTGGAGAGAATCAGAGATCGGCATTGTGTGCATGCGTGCAGGAGAGATATTTTGAGTTAGAAGAGCTTTTAATCCCTAAATTTTGTGACGAATCCTTAATTCATCATTGAATCAGCGACGAATTTGGAATTCGTCATTGATTCAGAGATGAATCCTAGATTCGTCGCCAAACTTAAAAATCGGATCTGAATTTATTCTAATTTTAATGGCAAATTATAAATTTGTCGCTAATTGACAATTAATTTTGCGACAATAATATTTTATCTACAAATTTTATGAGGAAAATTTTTCATTGTTAATTTTACAACAAAAATTATTTTTGTTGCTAATTTTATTGTTATGGTAGGACGAATTTATTTTTGCTACTATAGTTGTTGCTGATTTTATTTTTGTTCGCTACAATTCATCTGTAAATCTATGTTTTTTTAGTGGGATAAATATTATTTGTGATAATGTGAAGGAGAGCTAGATCATGTCTTTATTAAATTAACACATGTAGCTTACACTGAATAAGGAAAATGATGCGTCGTAACCAACTGTAGTTTCTCGATTTACCTCCTCATAGATGATCGTGGGCCGATCATGTAGAGCCGCTAAAGTAGCGGATTCCATCTTTTACAGAAGAAAAAGAATAAGGAAAATGAGTTCCCAATCTGGAACCGTCAGACACAATCTAGCACTACTCTGTTCATGAGTTCCTCAATGTGTTTCAGTATCTTCTTGCATGTTGCTGCAGCAGGCTCTTTTTTCTTTCACGATGTCGATTCACTTTGCGGTCATCTTCGATCATCACTTGCTTTACTTTTAAATCAAAGCCCAAAGTGAAGCCCCTTGTTCTGCCTCCAAAGAGAAGTATGGTCTCAACCTAATTCAAATTCTTCTTCATGCATAGGAGGAAATCAAGAAAGAAGGGATATGGCCACTATGGGAGACTTTCCACGAGACCTTTATTTATAGCTTGTAGAAGAGGTATTCATATAGATGCAATGGGCAAGATAGTATATATAAACATATCTTTTTATAAAATAAAAATAATTAAACATATATTTTATAAAAATTAATGAACAACAAAAAGAAAAAAAAAAAAACTAATGAGAGCAACCGATTCATATTTATCAGTTTCATAAGTGTTGTTATATGATTTAGTAACTTGCAAGCTGTTCATATCTCAATGATTTCACTCATTAATATTTTGTCTGCTAAACTTTGCTTCCATTTTCTGAAAAAAAAAAAGAAAAAAATTCATCTGATACTGCTTTCTTTGAGTTGCCTGCTATTGCTTGAGGTGAAACTTTAATTTCAGTGAAAAGCAGAATGTAATCAGTGTTAATATAATGGAATTGACTTGTGTATTAGAGTTATGCTACTGCTCTCGAACTGGCTATAGCAAGCACAAGTGCTCCTTCTCCAGATGACAAATTTGCTGCGCAAGGATGAAGTTCTTACAATTCGTGGTCTTGTTAGGTCTTATACTTCATTGGCAATCTGCGACAAGTCAGTTGTGTTGCCTTTTTTCTTGATCGAAAACAGAGACTTATTTTGGTTGTGTCATGTATGCCTAAGTGTGTTTACAGCAACTTTATCGTTTGTCTGATACAAAAATAATCTTGTTATCCATACTTCTTATGGAACAATCTTTCTGTCTGATTTCTGTGCTCTGATGAAAATAGAATTTTCTTTGACTCTGAGTATTCCTATTCGTATTCGTATTCGTATTCGTTTGCAAGGATGGCTACCACCTCCACTTTGCGATCATACTCTATTCTAATTCAAGAACCAATACAGTTGTCAAAAAATTGGAAGGTGCCTTTTTATTATTTGGCAAACATTTCTATGTATATATAAAAAGTTAACTAATAGTAATTCTTCTGTGGAAAATTTTCTTGAACCATTGTGAATCGTGAATTGAATAGTAATTAGCGATTTCGAATAGTGGATTGTAATCGCCTTTGAATATTTATTTGAACCGTCGAATCAATGATTCCAAATCATTGAACCATCAATTTTGAACCGTGATCAGGTCTACTGCTCGAATTGTTCTATTTTTATAAAAAAGGGCAGCCCAATGCACGAAGCTCCCGTCATGCAGGGTCCGGGGAAAGGATCCATTGTACGCAGCCTTACCTTACCTTTGGCAAGAGGCTGTTTCCAGGATTTGAATCCGTGACCTTTAAGTCACATGGCAGCAACTTTACCGTTGCGCCAAGGCTTCCTTCAATTGTTCTATTTTCATGTGGCTGTTAATTTATTCATTGAAGCTAGGCTGTTTTTCTATGGCTGGTGAGATGGATATATCATCTGGGACATAATTATTAGGCTTTCAACATCAGTTACAATCATATAATTAAACACGCCAATATAATACTTAAAGATCAATATATAGAGCTCCATAGTTATTAAGAAATTGGAAGCCAAATATGAAGCATGCCCCTATATGATTGTTTTGATAGGTTTTCTAACACGTGAATTGTCCTCTGTATATGAATCCGTAAAGATTCAACCAATTTGAAAACTTGATCTTATCATTGATTCTAGCATTCGAACAAAAGCAGAGTGATGAACAACTATAAATCAAGCATGAATCAAGAGTGATGAACAACTATTTAAATATCCATTAGATTGCTTTATTAGGCTTATCCGAAATGACAATTTCGTGTATTAAAAAAATGATGATAAATCTCAGTCAGTCTCATGGACTCAATCCCTGGGGGTGGCTGGTCCGGTCCCACAGAAGTTTCCCAACGACCACCAGGGTAAATCGGGAAGCGCATACGACGACCAATCCAGATGCCCAGCATCCTTTGATTGTATTCTCCATTTGGAGGAAAATTCCTACAAATACGCCGTAGCTGGGGATCGAACCACGGGTCCTTGGGTCACAATCCTGATATCCTACCGTTGCACCATTGCCCCGAGGACCAATTTCATGTATTACAACCATAATATGTAGGTCCATCAAATAGAAAAATAATATCAACAATCTCCCACTTTGACTTTATGTGATTCTGCATATAACATATTCAAATTTTTTTAGTTGAACTCAACAATACCACTGAATGGTATGAATACCCTTTAGAACAATCTGATCAATAATTCTAGTAGTATACGGTTAGAGTGGTCATTGTTAGTATATCTATAACAAGATTAATTAATATCCATAATACTAATGCTAATAATGACATGGATATGATATAGATATATAGCATGAAAATAATATGAAATATGATTTACACATGTCTATTTTCAACTAATGCTCTTTATGATCCAAAAAGATCCAACATCATATTTATAGAGCTGTCAAAAGGGTTAATCCATGGTGAAGTGGACAAACCCGTTAGAAATCCATCATATGGCGGGGTGGGACGAAGTGGATCGAGGCTGGAAGGGCAGGCCGACCCACTAATTAACTTAGCTGGTTGGGAAATCTCCAATCCAACCTAAGATAGATTGTGAATTAGGCGAGGCAACCACAAATCTGTTAAAAAAATAAAAAAGTATAAAAAAAATATTAAAATTTTTAGTTTAGATTGTAGTTTAAATAGGGCAAGTTGAAATTTTTTAAATTTGGATTGCGATTTAGATGAATCAAACTCACTAGTCCATTGAGTTTTTTTACTTTAATTTTAAATTTTAAGAAAAAATTATGTTTTCTCAACCTGTGGGTCAACTCAAGTCCATCACGGATCGACCCACATGGATCACGAGCCTAAGTGGGTAGGCCGACCTGAACCTACGTTAAAATGAGTTGATAAAATTTCAATCCAACTCGTTGAAATTGCTTGGCAGGACGGGCAAATCTAATAGACCCAATCCAAGTTGACGGCTCTACATATTCATAAGCATCATATGCTAAACAACAATAGTAAATCATGATTTTATTTTTTGATCCAAAAGGGTCTAATATCATATTTACAAACATCATACACTAAATAGCTAAAGTAAATCATTATATTATTTTAGAGTTGTCAAAACAACATCTTTAAACCTTAGTATGTATAATAAATTACAATATATATGTGTCAATCAGCTTGAAATATAAAATATCAAATACAAACTCTTACTTCTTCCAAAAGAAAACCACCCATACTATCCATATGCTTATGAAACACCTTGGGTTGCAAGCTCTTGATGAGTGGATTAGCTATCATGGAATATGTGTTAATATGCTCAATTGATACTTGACCACTTTAAACCTTTTCTTTTGCTGCTGAGAACTTGATGTCAATGTATTTAGATTTTAACGAACTATGATTTTTCTCGGAATACAAATCGATGATTTTATTATCAAAGTTGATCCTTAATGGTCTCTCAATACCACCACAACAATTTGCAATCTTGTGATAAAGTTCCACGACTATATCCCATAATTGGATGTCTTATAGCACGCTATGAATTTCACCTCCATGGTAGAAGTAGTTATGAGTGATTGTTTCATATTTTTCCATGATGTAGCTCCTTTAGCCATCATAAAGATATAGTTTAAAGTGGATCACATGCATTCAAGTATCTAGCAAAGTCGGAGTTTGAATATCCAATCACCTCCAAGTGACTAGATCTTCGATATGTGAGCATAAAATCTTTTATTCTTTGCAAATACCTCATAACCCTTTTTACCACTCTCTAGTGATCCAGTCCTGGGTTACTTAAATATCAATCCAACATCCCATTATATACATTATATTCGCATGCGTACATCTTGAGCATATATAAGACTTTTTATCAGTTGAAGCATAGTGAATTTATGCATTTTCTTTATTTCAAGTTTAAGTTGTGGACATTGTTATAAACTAAATTTGTCATCTTTCACCACGGACATGTTGCCAAGTTTACATGTCATACCTTTTAAGCACTTTTTCAATGTAGGCCTTTTGTAAAAGTCCAAGTATAACACCTAAACGATCATGATAGATATGTATGTCCAACCCAAAAGATGCATCACCAAGATCTTTCATTTCAAAATAATTAGATAGAAATAACTTAACTTCATGCATCAAACCCTTATTATTGTTTGTCAACAAAATATCATCCACATATAAAACAAGTATAATGAACTTGCTCTCACTAAACTTGAGGTATATATAATCTTTGAAACCAAATAAAGTAATCACTGTTAGGATCGGTTGAATAGCTAGAGGGGGGGTGAATAGCGTTTCTCGATTTTTCTTGATCTTTCTCTACACAGAGA
>JBBMKF010000100.1:8499168-8510113 GCA_037834155.1 Curcuma caesia
TGTTATATTAAAATATATACTTTATAAGGTAAAGTATTTTTTTAATATGATATACACTGGAGAATATTCATCCAGGAAAATGACCAGCTAGGGAAGTTCCATCTGAAAACGTCGCTTGGCTAGATTAGATATACCCTAGAGATGGTACGTCAGGAATATATCCGTAACAAGTTACACATGACTACAGTCGTGTACTCACTTTGATAACATCCCCGATCAGAAATATGCTCGTAACGTATTATACTCTAGTAGCATCTCCGACCTATATAGAACGTCTCCAAGACAGTACACTCGTATCACGAGAACATCCCTGACCTAAAATATCCTTGCTTTGCTAGACCCCTTTTGATGTGGATATTCGATCATCCCTAACAGTTGCGGCTTTGACATATATAAGATAAATGGTGGTAGATGAAACTCGCGACAACCATTCGGACGACAGTGTTAGATGTACGACACCGGTGTCATACCTTTGACACCCGACATACTCCATTCCCTAAATAGGTCTCAGGTTGACGTGGCAATCCACATGGACAACAATGCTCATCAGTATAAAGGTAAACGAAGGTGGACAAAGCTAAGCTGAAACTTGCATATATACACAAACTCTCTTTCTCTCTTGCTCTCATCCATAGTTCAATATTTGTTGATTTGATCGTTGGAGGGGTCATGTTGATGCCAGTTGAAGACAATTGTATAACTTGCAAATTTCGCAGCAGCTCGGGTAAAGAAGTCTCTACCAGTCCGAACCTGCAAGGAAGGACGAGATTATGATATAAGAATGTTCCCTCTCTCTATATATTAATTTTAACTAATTTGAAACAATTATTTTAACATGTAGCAAAATATATTGTATCAACTGCACCATAACTTTAAAACAACTTTGCAATAAAAATTAATATTTCCAAGATGAGAAATATATTCTGGTATTGCTTTATTTTTTTTAATTTACTTTTTTTAATGAAAATAATAATAAAAGATATCCTTTTAATTTTTATCCATTAAAAAAACTAAAAAATAAAAAACATACACCGGCCAATTAAAGCTGAATCAATTCTAAAAACACAGACTGCACAAATTTCATTTTTTTTTGTCTGATTATAATTAGAGAAAACATCCAGAAATTGAGGAGAATGGCATATATCTTCCGAAAATTCACATTCAGCAATCACACACCCCATCAGCAGACTACATATGACATTGTAGGTCAAATGTCCTAAAGCATATATATATCCTTTCCTTCAGAATGCTTTCAAATAATTCCACATCTTCCCTAACATCCACACAAGAGTTGTTCACCACGATCTCACATGGCCAATTAAGCATAGTCTATCCTTACCAACATATTTCTCAAATCCTACGTCTAATTCAGCTTAGTCAATGGCTTCTTCTACTCAATTGCCATGCCGACTGATCAGCAGCTACCATGGCACAAGAAGCACACGGGCACAATATAATGGATCCTTCATACCTGAGATTGGAGACCACCAGGGAGGAAGGAAGTTGACAGTTACATGCATGCTTATGGCATTGGAGGATAATATATATATATATACACACACAAGTCCACGAGAATAATCCATAACATGAATGATAGTACTTCCTTTCTTGCTTCCCAAACCTTAACCTTACATCTCAGGAAAGTGATTAAGTTCTCAAGCATGAGAATCAAAAACTCAGGAACGAAATCAGTCCTCATTAGTTATACTCTAATATCTGTTACCTCGATCGACTTGTAGATGTGGTATAGATATATGTTTTATGTTTAAATGAACAAAGTTGAAACATTACACATATAAGAAATGTACAGCTATCTATTATCCTCCTCTTGAGTGAGTGGTGCAGAAATCCTGTGCGTGCGTGTTCCAATTCCAATTGGGAAGTTCACACGTCGATATCACCAGTCGGGCTGCCATCTGGTGGGTTGAGCGAGATCCACAAGAGCGACACGGTGATGGAGACGATCCCGGCCCAAACCCAGATGATGGTGGGCGTCCTCCCTCTTCGGCCCATTAGGCCCTTCGCGAAGGGATACATATGGGCCAGCACCCAGAAGCTGAAGAAGAGCCCACCAAGCAGCTTGCTCCACTGCGGGATCTCGCTGTACACCGTCCTCGACACGCCGATCACCATGGCCACCAGGTTCACCACGATGACGGTGAGCGGCGGGATGAAGAGGCTTGTCCACTTGACCATGTACAGGTCGGCGTAGATGTCGTCTTCGTCCTCGTTCGCCGACTTGGAGGTCAGCGTGAAGGAGATCTCGATGCCGGCGATCACCTTCAGCAGTCCCTGCAACACCGCCGCCAAATGCGCGCTCGTGCCGCCGATGGCCCAGAACTGCTCGTTCCTCCACCACTCTTCCAGCGCGATCCCGGACCACTTCACCTCCAGCAAGGATAGCAGGATGAGCGTGGTCGTGATGAGGAGGAGGTAGATGAGGAAGGTCACGTTTAGGGTCTGCACGATGAAGGTGCCGCTGAAGAGGGAGAGTGCCGGGAGGAAGCAGTAGGTGAGGAGGAAGATGGAGGTGAAGGGGTAGATGCCGACGTTGAGGTAGGAGACGCGCTGCAGAAATTTGAGGCGCGGCGAGGCGAGGAAGGCGTTGTTGCGCGAGAAGAAGATCTCCACGGAGCCAGTCGCCCATCGCAGCACTTGGTGTAGCCGGTCGGTGAGGTTGATCGGCGCTGTTCCCCGGAAGGCGTCGCGCTTCGTGATGCAGTAGATCGACCGCCAGCCACGATTATGCATCCTGTAGCCCGTCACCACGTCCTCTGTGACGGATCCGTAGATCCACCCAATCCTCTCCCCCCACTCTGATTTATCCTCGTACCTGCACGCAAGTTGTTCGATGAAATGTTCGGCAGAAAGTAGACGATGAAATTGCATCGATAGGTGCACCAACCAGCAGGAGATGACGGAAACAGCCTCCGCGATGGTGGCTGCTTCGAGGGTTGGGCGTGGCTCCAACAAGGCACCGGGCGGGCGACCGTTCTTGATACCTGGGTGGTCGGCCAAGGGGCGGCCTTGGAACTCGGCCACTGCAATGGAATCGATGAACATTGTGGAGCTGCCAAATTTAATCGGCGTGATGAGGTCCGGGTGCGTCGCCATCGACTGTGCCTCCTCGTCCAAGCTCCCTGACTTGGGCGGCCCACACGGCGGCGCCGTTGGACGCTTGTTCTGGCCGTAGAGTCCCGTGTACTCATTGGCGCGCGGGGGGTTGAATCCGTAGAGCGCATAGCGGCGGAAGAGGCAGCCGGTGCCGACGTACATGGGGCCTTGGAGACCGTCTAGGGCGCGCATGTTGCCATCGAAGAAGACGGTGTTGTGGTTGGCGTATCGATCGGAGGGGTCGATGCCCTCGAAACGCTGCGGGAACTGGACGTAGCAGACGCGGTCGCCGCCACGGTCCATCATGTAGCACATGCCTTCCCTGATGGCAAACGAGTTGTAGATGTAATGGTCGCAGTCGAAGTTGAGGATGAAGGGGCCATTGGAGAGGATGGCCGAGGCGCGCACCATGGCATTCATGGCGCCGGCCTTCTTGTTGTGGTCGTATCCTGGGCGCTTCTCGCGGGAGACGTACACAAACATCGGTAGGCGGGTGTCGATGCCCGTGAAGTCGAGGTACGGGTGCTCGTCGGGGAAACCGTAGACGGGTTCGTGATGGGGAGTGTTGATCATCACCTGGAGGATACCAGCATGGTCGCCCTTGGAATGATCCGGCGAAGGAGACGCCCAAGTTCCCGGCCAGTGCGTAGAGTCGGCCATCCAAGTGGCCGTGGGAAGAGACTTGGAATCGGCTGGAGCGGCAGCAGAACCCTCCTCGCTGCCACCGCTGCGCTGGCGAGCAAGCTTCCGTTCGCGAGCATTTAGGACCTCGGAGCGGCGTCGGATGGCGTCGGGAAGGCCATTGATGCGGACCTTGAACTCATCGTACTCCCGCTTGATCCAACGGCGATCCTTGACGAAGTCCGGCAGCTTTTTGTTCTTGGTCGGGTCGCGCTTGAGGCCGAAGTAGCTATCCGGGTTGCGCGGCTCGATGTTGTGCTTGCGGCAGAAGGGCACCCAAACTTGGGCGAAGGAGGCAGCCTCCGACATGGCCTCGAAGGTGAGCAGCGCCCCGCCGTCATCGGAAATGTAAACAGAGAGCTTCTCGACAGGGTACTCGGTGGCGAGAATTGAAAGGACCGTGTTTCCGGTGACCAGCGGTGGCTCCTTCTCCGGGTCGGCGGTGGATATGAAGACGTCGAGGCCAGGAAGGTCGGACCGGCCGAGGGGGTTCGTCGGCGAAGGCATCTCAAACTTTTCGCGGAGGGCAGCGAGGTCGGCCACACGGTTGATGGGATTGAGCTTCGGCAATTGGTCCAGCAGCCATGAGAAGGCGAACCAGATTTCGCACACAATGGACAAACCCCACAGCCACATCGCGTCTGGGTTAGGGTTTCTAACCCGCCACGAGAGGAAAAGAATCAAGAACACAAATCGTACCACCACGAGAAGCCTGCAATGCCATTGCCAAATCGAGTCTGATTCGATTCTTTGATATATTGCCGATCGATCGCATGCGTTGCGCTTTTGTTACCTGTAGGGGCTGAGAATGCCCGGCGAGACTTGCACCTTCCTGGTGAGCGGCTTCCATGGCTTCTCCAAGAAGTCCGCCATCCTCATCGGCTCGCCCTCCTCGTCGTACTCTACCTCGTCCGTGGACCAGAAGGCGTTTCCGATCCCGTAAGTGCCCTTGGTCTCGAACAGCCACCGGTTGTGGTCGAAATCCGACGTCTGGCTCCTTAGCAACATCGACTTATTGTTCGGCGACTTCATGACCGAAACCCGGCGGTCCAACTTCCCGGACGCTTCGCCTCCGCCACCGCCTCCGGCGAAGTCCCCCTCGTCCTTGCTCAGTCGGGTCGCTCGCTTCCTGTATGGCGGAGCTGGGAGGTCGTCGGGCTTAGAGGAAGGGCCGCCGCCGACGCCGGCGCCGGCGCCGGCGGCGTTATAAGGCTGATTGTCTGGTGTGGGAGGCATGTGGACGGTGTAGTTGGCGTAGTCATTGGGGCCGCCGGAGGAGTTGAACTCGCTGGCGACATCAACGTCATCGTCGCGTGACAGACTGACGACGTGGCCGCTCGATGTGCGGCGTGCGAACTTGATGGGCGTCTTCTTGGTCGGCGATGATGGCATGGTACGTACAATTCTCTTCCCCCTCTGGATTACGATTCTTCCTTCCTACCTAAGCTGCATTTTTTTTTTTATTTAATATTTTCTCTGTTTTCTCGAGGCCAAATTGGTCGAAAGGGAAGAAGAGAACGACAAAACTGGTGATTCCAGGTAATTCATATGAAGTCGCGGAGGAAACATCGGAGAGCATGAAAAACAAACACAAAATAGTAAGTATCGGAAAGTACAAAAAGTAGAAAATAGCCTATCGTAGTAGCTACTATTAAATCTCCTTCACACAATGGCAAATCGCTTAAAATTCTCATTAATTAGAGGTTGATGGATGTTAAAGATTGTCAACCATTCAAAATATATATATAACTGACGGATGTTATTCAATGCAGTCTTTGAATTTTATAGGATTTTTTTTTTATATTAATCAGTATAGATTTCTGTGACTGTCTCTTAGTTTGTGACATTTCATGCAAATTTTATTTCCAAGATTAATAAATATGATGCGAGATCATGCAAAAGTGATTTAAAATATATTGGCATTATTTGATATAAATATGTTTATGGTATATCAAATAACTCTATGCATCAACGCTCCAAACTCATTTTAGTGTCTTGATTTCATTTCAGCACTTTGGAACTTCTAAACATGTTGTGCATTATACAAATTTAGCACACAAGTTATGTGCTTTAGGCTCTAGTTCTTGAGTAGTTGTGAATGTGTTGAATTAGTTGAATGCTCAATCTGGTTGATGCTACAAATGAGTAGTCGAGTTCATTTAGCTGTTCTCTGAAGTTGCATGATTAAAAGTTTGTGGTTAGGTTCGGTTGTGTTGCACTTCACTCGTGCATGTTGATATATCGAAATAAACAATAACTTTGTCAGTGGCAATAATATGCCAAGTAAGTGTCATTCTTTAGGGTCATAATCGAGCACAACAATTTATCAAACAGCCAAACTTATATTGAAGGCGTATATGGTGATGTTGAAATTGATTGTTTTAAGTCCTTGTTTTTTATTTTTGGTTTAACATTTTGTACTTTGCATGAATCTACGTCCACTTTGCTGTTAGGTTGAGAAATGGATGATCATTGTATTTGGCAGGTCTTTGTCGACGACATTGATTTCACCAAGAACTGGAGTAACCATCGACCATTAGGTGCATCACAAGGGGAGCATAACTACCCTATCAGGTAAAGCAATATTCACCTGGCTTGTTTTCCGAAAACACCTACAAAACTGATCTGGGCATGAACAAAGACATTTTGTCTACCCCTGGAAGCAAGCACAAGCAAAATATGGCAACCATTCAGCGATGTAGATTTGGAGATTGTCTTTAGAAGTAATATCAAATCAACTCTGTTTTTTCATTACTCCATCCTTGGCCATTATTATCATACAACTTCAGATTTTCTTTTCTTTACATTGGTTTCACTATGTTCATGTTGGCATGACACTCGAGCAATTGTCTGATGCCTTCAGTCCAGATCTTTTTGTCACATTTTCTGCATTCGAATTCGATTAACCTATCTGGAGTTCTGATCCCAAAATAGGCCCTCTGATTGCTTCCATCTTCCACTTCTCTTCCAGGCCATGCAGGTATGTTGGAGCAAACATCAACGACAATACCTGAAAGAGAACACAGTGTCAACCAACTAGCAAATGGAACTAGAACTTATCCATTTCCCCTCTGCTATCTTACTCTTCTTCTTCTTGATGAAGGTCCCAGCCATGTGTGTACTTTTTGTTTTCACCACCACCTGCAATATGATACATGATCAGCAGCACTGTCTTAAGACAGCAATTCTCATAGGTTCAAGATACTACCTCCCACTTGGAGTTTATATACACTGAAACCTGCTTCCAGTGAAGAATACCTGCCACAATACATTACTGAGCACTGAACGACCACATCAGGGTTGCTAATGTTTTGATCAAAACTACTATTTGGCACTGTCTTCCTCGCTAGCTTTGTAAATTAACGCTTAGCACAAGCTGTACCTTTTCTAGTGCGTTTAACGAGCTGCCCTCCTCTAGCAACAAAAGTCAAGGGAGGCAATTCCTTCTCCCCTGTTGCTGCTGCACTTTGAATCTCTGTACAAAGCCTCGCCCTCAATGTCGCTGCTCCTCGTAAGGCTTCACAGTAGAACACGAGGAGGCTCGGATTAAAACTTGAACTGTGGAAGCATTTTTTGTTTTTTAATCTAGATCATTACCGGTCGCAGCTCCGGCGGTGAGCGCCATGATGTCTCCGCTGCTCTGCACCCCAACCGCGGAGTGGATGACCGTCATGATCTGCGCCTGAGTCGCGCCCATCGTCTGCGCCATCTCCACGCAGTGCGATGCCACAAGCGCCGCGGCCGACGCAATGGCAGCTGTAATCTTGCTGCCACCGTTGGCTTTGGATCCTTCGTGAGAGAAGACGGCGGTGGCGACGACAGCTGCGACGGCAGCCGCGACTCCGGCGACGGAGGTGGCGGCGTAGGCCTGGGCTTTGCTAGTTCGAGCCTCGGCCCTTCGCTTCTCCCTCTGGTCCTTGAGCCACGCGCCCATCGTCTTCCCTCTCGGCGAGCCTCTGTGTAGCTGGAAGCAAGACAAGAAGGGACTGATTTACTGTTGAAAAAACATTAAATCTTTTTGGAAAATTTGATCTTTCGATCCAATGTTTATCGATGTGCCTTGAGGTCAATGGTGTCTCTTGGCGAAATGGGCGGACTAATCCCGGCACCTGCAACGTTGATCTCCGCCACCGGATTCTGCATGCACAGCAAAATTAAACCCATCAATTCATCAAACACACGGCGGTCCGCGACGAATCTAATCGTCGCCCGCCCTACCACTTCTCTCTCGGCGGCGGACGAATCCGAAGGCGGCTTCTTGGACTCGAACAGAGTCAGCGCTTTGGAGACCTCGAGGGCGGAGAGGCTCCAGGAGCGCGCGAGGAACTCCATCGCCTCCGTAGGCGTCTCCGGCGGCCGCAGCGCCACCGGGAGACTGCTCGCCGGGCGCTCTTCCTCGATGTCCTCCAGCCGCGTCGATGCGCGGTGATGGCGAAGAGGAGGCGAAGGCTTCTCCATGGAAGATCACCACCATGAGATGAGATGCGAGTGGGGGAGATTGGTCCGATGGAGCAGTGATAATAAAGGCGAGGACGCGCATCGCAATTCGAAGCTGGTGGGAATCTAACAATTCTCTAATTAATTGCTTCGCCCACGAATGGCCTCTGCAATGATTCATTCCGGCTCCCACTTCCAGTAGAAGTGAATCTATGAATGGGTGGCAGATCCACCTTTTTGCAGAAGAATTTATGAATGGGAAACAGCAACTGCACCCAAAAAAAGAAACCCCAGATAAATATTAATTAAAAATAAAATAAAATCCGTAATTCAACGATCATTTATGTAAAAGTAAATAAAGAAACCACAATTCTCTTAAACCTAGAGCATGCAACTGATTTTAATTCGCATTGAAGATCAAAAGGGAGATGAAGATGATATGATACCAAAAGATAATAAATAGAGGATAAGCATAGCGGTAGCAATCAATGTCAAACCAAAGGAATAATCACAAGAGGACCACGAAGCATGGACCAATGGCCGCTAACAATGATCATGTGGCGAGATCAAAGTAGGAGTAGAGAAAAAAAAAAAGATAATCTTAGTTAATCGCATTGACTCAATCCCTAGAGATGATCGATTCGATCCCATGGTAGAATCGAGAAGCGCACGTAACGGTCAACCCAGATGTCCAATATCCTTTGATTGCGACCCCTATTTGGAAGAAAATTTCTACAAATACGTCGTAGCTGAGGATCGAACTGCGGGTGCCTGGGTGACAACATAGATATCCTACCACGATACTATGGCCCCGGGAACAAAGTAGGAGTAGAGAAAGATTGATACCGTGGGAGACTTGGAACAAAATTATAATCAACATTATCCCTTACCTATCCTCTTAACCAACAACCAAAAGGGCGCTTTAGAGAATTATAGTTTGTTTTGAGACCTTGACAAAAATTTTAGAGGAAAAGAAATTCCTTCGACCTATATGAAATAATATTGTTACCTCAATATATTTCCCTAAGAGTTACAAGACATACATCTAAGTCACATAGGTTAGGTGTGTACACTCAACACCTAATTGGTGAAGATGGTCAAATCTTATTTCGATCTCCTTGAGTCGTTTAACAAGAATATTGAATATCTTCGAATCATATGATAAAATATTTCACACCAACATACCCCCTTAGAACACCTAATTGTCGGACACAAATTCTCTAGTTAACATATAGTACTTAGGTTCTTTTAAGTGTGTGAATACCGAATTCTTTTATGGTTTGATGGTCTTTACCAACTTGATCTATATAAAATCTTAGTTAGTCAATGTTATCACTTCTCACCCGGATTTGCTTGCGCAATCCTCCTTAAATTATCAGTCATTTAGACAAATTGCAAGCCCTTAAATATATTTAAGCTATACATCAAGTATCCAAACCCTACACAAACGATATATATATTTGTCTAAGATATACATGTGTATTTACTTTATATTTGGATAATTATATTTTTAATCTAATATAATATAAAAACACTTAATCACCGTGATTAAGATTTACAAATGCCTATATCCTTATGTCATCTTTAATCCCAACAAGATTAAGGCAATAAGATTCTCAAGTAAGGAAGAAGAGATTGTGCTTGTCGTTGGGTCTATTGTTACTATTTTATTTTATGTGGAATGGCAGACATCATTAAGTAGCGTCACTAAGTTTAAACCATTTCATATGTTTATCGAATGAAAATTATTATGATATTTTTTTAAAATAAAAATAAAAATAAAAATAAAGTGACATTTTAATTTAAAATGGAGTGATTGATGGCGTAGCACCTCACCGGGTTTCTCGCGGCTGGGTGGGCAGTGCACTACCGACTACATTTGAATCGTGCTCGGATTAATTAGCCATATTGTTCGTTAGCTAGCTAATTGGGCCCATGTTATTATTCCATGGCCCAAGTTCACACCTCCATTTTCCCCCCATTTTCTTCGTTTTCTAAATACGTTTCTTCGTTTTTTAAAAAAAGAATAATCTTCAAAACTTATGTTATAAACTGAATTTATTTACTTACCCTAATTGTGTTGTATAAGTTCGGCTTGATTCATTTACAGTCATATATCGGGTTGTCTTGTTGCTCATGAATTCCATTGTTTGTTTTAAGAGAGGCAAGGTTGATGTTGATCTTCTAGCTTCGTAACCTACAAAATTGCTACATAAAATATACAAGGTTGTTAAGAATATATTTCTTAAATATATCTTCTAGCTTCACACCTTGTCGTTGCTTGGCCCAAACTAACCTAATCTTCAATCGTGAAGTTTAACTCGAACTCAATTTCGTATAATCGACTGATGAATAAGAAGCATTAGCGAAATACAATTTTGGTTTAGGACGACTTATATACACCAATGTAGATGAGAAAGTACCTTTTTGAGATGATGATCAAATGGATTAGGAGTGAGCAAACATGCAGTCTGACTTGTTCCAACTGAGCCACACCAAGTCCTCTTTGAGGTTGCCTATTGGCCTTCTCCAAGTTGCTCATGATCTTCTTCCCTGGTGTCCTTGAGCTTGAGGAATTAAGTATTAGTTCTTCTTTCTATCATTACCTTAAAGTTAGAACCCTAATGCAATGTACTTATGCAATAATTGTTAGGATCCATGTGAAGGGGGGATAGTTCCAATCGTTTCTCGTCTTGATTGTGGACTCATCATT
>JBBMKF010000100.1:8538899-8552066 GCA_037834155.1 Curcuma caesia
ATTAACAATGCTATTTTCCTTCTTTTAACAAAAAAAAAAAAAAAAAAAAAGGAGAAGATTGGAGGACACGTTTTAATTGGGGACAGGATACGTTGAGAATCTGACCAAAAAGTGCTTTACGAACATATCAACTATAACTGGAGGACCTAATTCTGACAGGCTTTGAATGCTTTTTACTGAAAAAGAAAAATTCATGCAACTTTTTCTTTTTTCTTTTTTTTTTTGACCAATTCAACTTTTTTTTTGTTTGTATTTTTATGATCGATTCAAGAGATCCTGTGAAATTTTGGCAAGGTGTTTGGCCATTTTGAATTGATGAATTGGAATCTTGCACCTTCATCTTGTGTATAACTGTAACGTCTGCGTCTGGTTCAAGTTTCTCACTTACAGTGAGTGAATATGGCTCTTGGGATGTGGGGATGATCTCTATGTATTTAATTTGGCTAAATAAATTATTTAGGTAGTATTAGGATATAAGTATCCTTGAACTATGTATTTTAAGAGAAAATCATTTTGCTCGCATTTTAGAAATGTTAAAATTCTTGTCTTATGCAAAGTTAAAGTTATAATTTGATTGTTGGGCAAGGTGACCTATTCAACGTGGTCAAATCACTCTAATTCAAGGTGTAAGATGTGGCTTTCAAATGGAAAAGTACAACGCTAAGACACTTTGATAGTTTAATTTATTAGGTATTTATCGATTGATTCTTAATTACGACGCACTATAAATTAACTTTTTCAATAAAAAAGATAATCCTAAAATGCTAGTTGTCAAGTGATGCGTCATTCATGCTTTTTTATTTGTCCTAATGATTGATAAAAAATCTGCATAGAACAAAATCAATTACCTTTAGAATTATTGAAAAAGATGTAGATAATACTAAACACAAAGACAAGCACCAAAGTAATGGCTTAATTAGGGGGAGAGGCCATGGGGGTCATTAGGCCGGTGAGGCCCAAGGTAAAGATGGTGGTATTCGAGTAAATTTAATGATGGTGATAATGATGATGAATTGAAATTTAGTATAGTCAAATAAGCATTCCCTACATGTTAGAGTTTAGAATATTGAAGGTGTAAATAAATAAATAACTTATTTTTCAATATAATATCTGTATTTGAGCATTAGTTGGTGATTGGTACAACGCATACTAAATTTTAATATAACAATAAACATTATTTTAGATTTAAAATAGAATATTTAAAAGTTATACTAAAGGGATTTATTAATCAATTATTAATCAATTTAATCTTGATTTATAAGCTAATTAAAATTATTATTTTCAATGTTTTTTAAAATTAAACTCATAAAAACTATTAATTGTAGTTGAACTATCATAGCATTATTATTGTCAATTTCGTACGCCTTGTTATCGTCGTTGTTACTATTATTAGAAAGCAACGTTTACTTAGGTTTTGATGTTCATATTTATCTTTGAATTTTCATTTTTTAAATCAAACCAAATCAATAATTTTAGTATGTTTTTGACTCAGATATTTCATTTCAAACTGAAAAATATTTGGATTATTTAGCTATTTTGAAGATTCCAAAAGTGAGGTGCGGGTCAAACCTTCTGTACTGATTCAAACTCCAGTGGGTGCTAAAAAGCTAAAGAAGAACATCCAGCCTGCCCACCTGCCGTCCCATGGCAGGCATGTTGGATGATTGTAGCTATCAAACTAGTCAGAACTGGGCTGTATGATGGAGGATTTAATGGTTACCTTAAGAACTCGATCGTCTCATTCTCACAAATTTGATAAGGAGCTAAACGGGGAGACAAATACATTTTACACTTGAGGAAGCTAATTACATGCTGAAAACCATAATTCTCAATCAACCGTAAATGTTTAATTTGCTTGGAAGAACAATGGGAGAGGATGAATAGCAAGTGAAGATGGCGTTACATGCATCGCGGAGTGCTACAGCTGCACCCACAATTGCAGCACGTCTGCTGCCGCTCGGGCTTCCACTTGATCTTCTCGTACTTGCCGGCGAGCACGTCGGCGACAAAGCCAGCCCCGACGCCGGCGGCCAAGTCAATGGTGTAGTGGCCTCGCGCGGCGAGCAGGCGGACGCTCTGAAGCAGGTTGAGGGCATCGAAGGCCCACGCCATCTTGTGCCGCCGCGTGCGCCTCATGTCAAGCGACGCGATCACAGCGCCGGCCACATGGCCGGAGAAGAAGAGGAAGAAGGAGACGTTTCCGACGGGAAAATCTGCACCTGAACCCAGAAAACCCTGCGATGTATACATAATTCAAATCGAAGAAAGAGCCAGAGGAATCACATCGATGCTACATCAGATATCATAAAACTCACAAGTTTGAAACGATAATTTCAATTTCTTACTAGATTTCTATAACTGAAAAGCAAAAGATATAAGAATTAGAAATTTTAACATCAAATGTTTAGACGAAAAAAAAAATTGATAGTGACAGAAAGAAATTCAAGACCATTGCAAATTTTAAATTTTATTTTTCCCACTGTTTTCTTGATCTGTTCAACTGCCAAATGAGAAACTAAGTTTGAGGATGAAATATGAGAAAGTAGTCAGATATTCAAACTTCACATTAGTACAACAATGACGTGCAGTTGATTCTAAACATTTTTAAACGAGTGTAATGCTTTCCACAATGATTCAATTCAATATTTTTAATTGAATTCCACCAGACTATACAAATGACTTCACTACCACAATTTATAATTTGACTGGGTAATCTCTTCTAGGGATAGCGTAAGGGTAACTATTAGCTCAAATTATGGGCCTTAAAAGGTTGTTCTTGAGGTTAACTTCCAGGCCATCAATAGCTAAATCATTGCTAACCATTTGGTCCATTTGGGCTATGATGGTGACCTAATTTGGACTATCATTCCACTTTGAATTTATGCGATTTGAAATTTCCTTCAAATGAGTCAAACCTGAATTATTATTTTTACTACAATTACTCGCCTAATAAATCATCCATGTCTGTAAAAAAAGTTAACTTATATAGCAATGTCTAATGTACCTCTGGGAGTGGCAGCTGGGTGGAGCAACCTAGAATTCCTCTGCATGGGAACATAAAGAGAGCTGCAATGGTAGGGCGTGGCCTTCCCTCCACTAGGAATGTCCATAGTATGTAGAAAGTTTGCATGCCCACGAAGACCTGATTAAGACAAATCTAGTAACTTGGTTGCAAATCTTTGAACAAAGAAACATATTCCTAGCTGCAACAATCTTCTGATTTTTTTTAGTACAGATGATCATAGAAATGATAGGCTTGATAAGGGCAGAATACAGGAAATGGATGCAATAACATTCCACATAAGAATACGATCGTATGGAATTGGACATCCACTCCAACATTGAAGGCAAAGAACTGCAATCAAAGCTGAAGCTGGGTAATTTCTTGTAGATTAGGTATTTCCTACATGCATCTTTAATTGAAGGCAACGAACCACAATCCAAGCTGAAGTTGTATAATATGATATTACAGAGTGGGCATTTGCTCCAACATTGAATGAAGGCAACAAACGACAATTAAAGCTGAAGCTGCTGTGTTGCTTGATGCTAACTTCATCAAGTGAGACAACTATGAACTTAAAGAATGGGAACATGTGAATTTGGGTTTATGAGGCCCGAAATTAGAGTGAATCAATATACCTTTCCAGTTTCCAAAGCTTATAATTCTTAGTGAACCCCTTCAATCCTAATAACTTAAGCTACTTGTGCCATGCTTAGGTTGAGAATCTGTCAGCAAGTATAGAAGGTCTAGAAAGAACTTGAACCAAGAAAACATAAAACTATACAAACTTGATAGATCTTGGATCTGATCTTCTTTTATTTTTTGAAAAAAAAAAGGGATCACAATCATGAGATAGCACGGAAGAGAAAAATCCAAAAACGGAGGGATTTCAAGGATCTGGAACATGATTGACGTAATCAATTGGAAAGGTCCTTAAGCGCAAACATTCTGCCTACCTTAATGGTGATTGGCTAAGATCTGGCCAATAATGGAAGTAAGCCCTAATCGTAAGACGCGAGAAAGGATATGAAAGAGTCATCTATCGCAACTTCTCACCGTATTCAGGGCGGCGAGCGCGGTGTTGAGGGCGGGCGCGGCGGCGAGAGCGGTATTCAGCCGCTCTGTGACGATGAACCCCAAATCCAGCGGCGGAGAAGCCACAGGGACCATGGGAATAGTATATTCCACGCCCATGAAGACCAATAGCAAGATCGCGAAGGCGCACGGCACGGGGTGGTGCCGCACGGCGCCGACCACACCGCCGACCGACCACCCCGCAAAGAACGGGCCGCGGAAAGGGAAGAGCGGCAGCGGCGGGGGCGAAATCGTCCCCATTCTCACGCCGGAGAGAGACTTGGTCGGTGGCCGATCGGCGCCGCCGCGGTGGTGGCTAATCTCATGGCTGGCGCCGACGCTGAGGGCGACCCTAGCGGCGTCGGCGGTCCGCCTCTGGACACGGAGACGGGTAGTGCCGCTGACGCCGTTCTCGGCCGTCATGGTTCCCCGTCGCGTGGGCGGCGCGCCAGTCGCCAGCTCCCACCCATCCGCCCGCCTTCATATAAAGAGTGTATGAGGTGCGTCACAGCGAGGTGGAGTCCGGGTTACCGCTTGGACTGGACTTCGGAGAAATGGCCGAGCGGTGAAAGGAGGATGTGGACGTGGGGGGTGGTAAGCTTCGAGGCGGTGATAAGACCGAGTAGAATGACCTGGCGGCCGAGGGGTTTTAATAAGGGGCCTGAAACACGAGGCGGTTGGACGCATTAACGGCCGTCGATTAAGGTACAACTAATTTTTTTTTATTTAAAAAATAAAATTATAGAGCGGAGTTGTGAGATGAGACGTTATGTTGCACGAGAGATTGGGATTGGGCCACGGAGATTCGATGAATTGAGTCCACGCGAGCCACATCAACATCCATAAGAAGGATCGGATCGCTTTGTAGTTTAGCGGATTGCCGACCGTGAAGAAAACTAGAGAAAGGTAAATATTTTAAGTAAAGAAATATATATTTTTTAAAAAATAAATAAAATTTTAGTAAAAAAAAGTTAATAATATTTATTTTTATATTTGCTTGACCTTTCATACTATTGATACTTAGCACTTTTGAGAATTGACATTTTTCATACAACAAGTTAATTTGGGTTGGTTGTTTAGATTAATGGATAAGATATGAATTTAAAATTTAATAATTGTGATAAATAGAGGAAATGAAATTCTAAAAGTGAAAATTCTGAACCTAACCGTATACATGAGTTGTGGTGATGTAATGTAGCTCATAGTTAATATTTATTTATGCGATGATGCTTTATTATTGTAGTCTACTAGTGAGGGCTTTTAACTCTAAGATGACATACAACATTATTATATTAAGAGAATACTAATTTTAATGATTCACTTTTTAATTATTTTATCCGATTTAAATCATTGATGATACTTATACATGTTGATACACATATGCTTTATGATATTTACCTATATTGATATTATATCATAGATGATTCATATACATGTTGAATAAATAATCAGATTTGAAAATTCATCTTAATCGATGATAACATACTTTTTAATTCCAATGTACAACATTTTTATATAAATTGAGAATATAAAAAAGAATTTACAATTGTAATAAAATATTATATTTTCATGCATCTCTTATTTAAGATTAAATTTATACACATATATTTGAATTACTCACTTAATTGACTTATTGTCTTCTTTCTCTGACTTTCAATTTTGCAAGCATAAATATCTTTTTGACATTATAGTTGATTTTAATTTTATCTAGAGTTGTTTAGAGATTTTGATCTATTGATTCCTAATTTAATTTATTTTGTTGTAAGTTTATTTTATCCATTTGTTGTTTTATCTATATATATTTTTTGTTATATAGGAAGAAGACGATATAAATAAATATATTTAAGGATTTTATAGCTCTCATGTTATATGATCTTAGATCTATTTTATTAACTGTAGTGAGATACCTTTTGAGAATTATACTTTCGGCTTGTGATAAATTAATACATAATATATTTTAATTTTTACAACCACGTAGAAAAATTTGTTTTTAATTTAAAAATATCATCTTGAAAAAGTCATTGGGTTATTTAAATGTTAGTTGTATTTTGAAACTTTTTTGTTTCTTTTAAAACTATATATTTTAAAAATATATTTTGAATACTAAATAATTTTAGATGATTAAACATTTTCTAAAAATAATTTTAATTTTAATTAAAATCAATTACTACGGTTAAACGGGAAAAAACGCAGAGCAAACCTCAGAAACATGGGAAATCGAGGGGTTTGTTAATTTCCAACTTACCCTAGCCGCCGCAGCTTTCGTCTCTCTCACGCACGCTCAGCTTTTTCTTCTCCATCTCATTCTCGACAGATCGCCGCTTTGGCTGCTCGGCACCTTACGCGACGCAAGCCGTCTGCCGGACCACCACCTCGGGACGTCCCGTCTCTCACCGTCTCACGCAGACAGGAGGTTTCTCTTCTCCATCCCATTGCGGATCGAAGACCACCTTGGCGCCTGACGCGACGCAAGTCGTCCGACTACCACCTCCGGCATCTTTCACATCTCACCGTCTCACGTAGGTACGAGTTTGTTTCTCCTCCATCCAATCACAGTGCTAAGTTCAGGTTACTTCTCTGATAGATAGTGCTATCTTTTTGTGCGTTGTTTCTTTGTTCACGCTTAGATATTAGTTCTCAAAGTTGGTGATAAACCACCTTCCCAATCTCTAAACACAGCGCTACTCTGCTGAAAACTGATTTAAAATGTTCAAGTCATGTGAACATACAAGGCAGTAATTGCTTCCAAGGCAAGTCGTTGATGTTTCTTCCCAGATTTATTTCGTTTTCATCACTGAACTATTGGATTGGGTCTTGGGCAGTCCTCGATTGTGAGAGTATCCTGCATCCCGTCTCTGCATTTTGGTTGCAGAGATCACTAACGACGTTGACTGCTTCCGGGGAAAGTATAAGGCGAGGAATTTTTTTTCATTGTTTTGGTGTTGTGGTAGTCCTTCTCAATTTGGGGTAGCAGGTGAAAGGATATTCCAGCAGGCTCCATCGTTTCACGGTGAGAATTCTATCTCCTATAGGTGAGTGTATCGTTATGGATCTCTTCTCCTTTCCTTGTGTAAGAGTGTCCGTTAAGTATGGTTGTCCATGTTTTGATTTTAGGACAACTTTTGGATTACATTTTATTATATTAGCCTTGAGCTAGGGTGATCTTGGGAGTCAATCTAACTTTTTATTGCTGTAATTTGAGATTGAGGTAATTTCTTGCTGCCATTATCTTTGTTTTTTTAGTGTCAAATTGCGTCTAGGTCTTAGTGATGATCCTTAATTCTTGCAGATTGGATTTTGGAGGTGTTTTAGCAGTGTTCTGTGGAATCCAACCTGTGCCAGATTTGAGGATCTTTAGGGTAGATGCTTATTGTTAATTTCCTCATACAACATCCATTGTGCATGACTAATAATTTGATATTATTTAATTATAATATTATAAGATATGGTCCTGTTTTGGAAAGGAATTTAAAGATGACTCTCTAAAGATTGAAAAAGGAGGAACACATGGGAGTATGTTAGTTGATCAATTTATTATTTTCCGTATCGATATAGCTATTACGGGGAGTCATACATTCAATTATAATTTTGAGTAGGGCATATTTTTCAGAGATAATTTACATGACTCTTGTCCCATGCTACTTGATCTTTACATTGTTTTATTTTTTTCAAGTTGAATTTTGATTGCAATCTATATGGATGCTTATTTATATGCGGTCTGAACTTTTTGTAAAGGTTATCATAATGAATTGGTTAAGTAGTGTAATAAGAGTAATGAGAACCTAGGTTTTGCCTAATGTAGAAATGATTTTTGGAAGAATAATGATCAAAACATAACATGACTTGAACACAACGAGGAATGGTAAAACTATACCACATAATGGTTGTTTTCAGGGCATAATAATTGGTATGATTTCCTTTGACTAGCATGTTGATTATGAATGCACCATAAGACAGGTTGTGTTTGGATTTTTCATTCTTATTGTACTGTTTAATTATATGTTGATTTGGATGGGTCAAAACAACATGTGTCATAGGGCTTGGTTAGATCTACCTACTATTCAACCAAAAAGTTGGTTAATAGCTCTAGGTGTTGAATTTCTATGTGAAGTATGAGTAAATAAATTTTTGAAGTGAGGTTATAAATTGTACATATGGCGGAGGACAAGAATAGAAAGTTAAACATGTGAGTTTGTGACTAGATCGTGCTAACCTATTTGTAGATTGCAAACTGAAAATAGAAACATTGTGTTGTCTGTATTTGTTTCATATTTCTACTCAGTCTTCTGATTTCCATGCTTTACCTCCAATTTAAAGATCATATCTGAGATGGAATTTGAATTTTTTTTAAAAATTATGGTATTTTATTTGTTTATCTTTTTGTAAATGAATTGGTAGTTTTCTAATATTTAAGCTATCTTTTAGGTGTAATTAAAAAATAATTTTTGATTTGTGTAACCATTCTTCTCTCAGATTTGGAAAAATTGGAAATTATTTCCAAGAGAATTTAGAGGCTTCAATTGAGATTTTTTTTTAAAACAAAGGACAATAAAATAAATAAAAAGAAAGAGAAACAAGAAATCTAACATACATTCTTTAAATGTTTGTATTCAATTAGCTTTTTGAAGAAGTGAATGACTATCTCAAGTGGGATGAACAAATTGACTTCTGCAAAATGCTGGCTGAGACTCATGGTTGGTGTTCCCAATCTTTGATCATGAAAGCTACGTAGAACTATTCTTTATTCCTAATTTCCTTTTTTGTGTTTTGCTTTCTGAACTAGTGTTGGAGTGGCTTCAAACCATACAGCACAAATGCAACTAAAGGGTCAATTGATGGAATTAAGGATATAGTTGCTGTTGCTTCAGGCAAGGGCGGAGTTGGGAAGTCCACCACTGCAGGTCTAGTTCTTTCACTTCACCAGATTTAACTCTTTTTTCTTGGGCTTGATTTGAATCAGTTTAGCAGTTTAGGAACAAGAACTACATAGTTCTTAATGCTATATTCTTGTTAAACTAAGGTACTGAGTGTCTTTTGTATTTGAGGACAAAGTTCATCTTTTCATTAGGAGGTTGCAGGTGGTTTTGCTTCTTGCTAAGAATTTAGTGCAAGAATTCAGAATAACTTTGTCAGTTAAGTTCTAACCTCTCTAAGGCTATGATTCTTATCTCTGATGATATATTTAGCTCATTGTAACAACATAATGCCGAAGCCATGCTCTGGTGACGGCTTTGAGTTCTTTCCCTGGTTCTTTCTTACTGCCTTTGAACTCCTTTGCACTATCGACTTTACCATCATTAATCTTGATAGCTTTCTTCTTTTTGAATTAAAGGGTACTTCGGGTAGGGTGAGGTGATGAGCATCTCTGTGCAGCATAAGGGAAGAGCAAAATGGAAGGAGTAAGATTCATGTTGCCCAGCTTTGCTTGACAATGAATGTGATAATATTACGGAGTGTCAATATATATAAGCTAGAATGCAGAAAAGTGATTCATTGTTGCACAATAAAGCTTATGTGTGCACTCGGTGACTAGTCCATTTCGCAATTGAGGTAGTTGATGATGTGCAAACACCAACCATGATCCATGAATGGATCATCAGAATCCAGTATGGTAACTGAGGTAGGGATAAAGCTGAGTTATTTTTAAAATTCTTACTTCAAATTTCAAGATCATCTCTGATCTCACTAAAAGAAACAAGTTGCAGAATCATGCAAGTGGAAACCTTTAGAGGGGTTAGGACAATGTCAGTTAACAGTCTAGTTGTGACTGCTACATTGGAGGGTGTATGTTGTCTTGCATCTGCTGGGTGAAGGAAGATTTTCTGAGCAGGAAGATTTGGCCATGCTCACGACCATAGGGAATGAAGACAATTTAAAAGTAGAAATGCAAGATATGGCTGCCTGATGTACCTCCTTTGATGAACACTACAATGAAGATCTGGGGATGGCGAACATTGATGATGAATTGCACCTGGGACCACAAGCCAGTGCTTGACTGATAAATATCAACTAAAATCCAATTAAAAATGAAACTAGAAAAAATTGCTGTTTTTATTGTAGCCGGGAAAAAGATGTACATGTAGAGGTGAAGAAATGTACATGTCATGTGAAGCAAAGTAAGTAGGTGGAGATGGAGAAGACAGAGTAGATGGAGGTGGAGAAAAATCATTGTAGCAAACATAAATCACATTCTATTTGGTGTCAGCAGGAGCTGTGGAGCAGACAAATTATGCCATGCTTCTGTTTGGTGAGAGCAGCAGTTGTGGAGAACAGAAAAACATGTAGAGGTGAGAAGATTTGGGAATTATTAGCGCAAAGCAATCAGGTGAAGAATATTTCTTCTAAGGAAATCAAACATTTCTTCAAAGGATGCAGGTGAAAAAGGTTGAGTATTAATTGCCTTCAGCTTAGAAAGCAGTATGAAAACCACATTTCTTAGTCAATCAACTCCAATTTGATGAGAACTGTGTGCTTGAAGTAGATAAATTGTATACACACCTCAACAGTCTCTTGAAGTTGTCCAATTTTATACAAACCTTCATGTTCTCTTGAAGTCGACCAATTGTTTACAAACCTTCAGTCTCTACTTGGCAACTGTTTCAATGTAATGAAGCAAAGATTTGAGCTTCCTCCTATGCCTAATCCCATTCCTGTTTCTCTTCCAAGCTCTCGCAAGTGTCATGGTAGATACTCTCAGAGTAGATACTGGTGGTAGCATGAATAACTTAACAAATAACTTCGGTGGAAGCCTCAAATGCTTCTTCTTGTCCCTCACTCTCCTCCACCACCAACTCTACTAATGCTCCTGCTGGTGCCAGTAACGAGATGTCTTCTGCTCATACATGTGCTAAGCCAATCTCTCTGGTTCGACTATGCGAGTTGCATCCAGTCATTGCTGGCATCAACTCGATTTGCGCCATACAGTTATCTTTTTCCTTTGCCTCCTTTGTTACCCCAACAAACTTCTTCGGGTTGTTGATGCTGACAGATTCAACATGACTAATTCATACAAGGTATTGATGTTGGTGTTTTTTGTAGATATTTTTATTTGATATTTTATTTATCACGCACACCATTCAAAATTACAATTTATAAATTAATTACAATTCTAATTGTCACTCAAGTAGCATAGTAGAGGTCTGGGTCGTCTCTTTTGTGAAATCAATGATAGGAAGTTGTAATAGATAACATGACATGGGGTTTTTATTGCTGACCTTATTCACTCCTAAGTATTCACAAAATCCCATTACTAACAATTAAATCGTACACTTAACAAATGAATATTAATTAAATATAATTCACAAATTAATACCTATCATACATCCTAATCATAAATTTATTCACACAACACCCAAAATAACAATCTCATCCCAAGTCACATAATTACAATTAAGTCCAAAGAGTTAGTACAATTACATTAAAGTACAACACTTTCACAAATTTACAATTTATTTAACTAAACATTTACAACTAAATCTAAGTTATCTAAACATCCAATTTTCTTAAATCAAATCCACATGCAATTTCTACAATGCAATTCCATTCCTATCAATTTCAAAACAAACAACAAACATGTTCTTTATCAACAACTTCAACAACCACAACATCTATTCATTTACACAACCTTAACATGAACTAGTTCATTTCCAACAAATTTTCAAAGTACATACAAGAAAAGATGTTCAATTCACTTTCTAAACAACAAAACACATTCCATTTCCAACATTCTAAACAAGAACATTATCAAATCACCATAGCATTTCCATTACCAATACATCAAACAACAAATCACATGGTTCAATTACAAACACATTCAACAACCAAACATGCTTGGTTACCATCAATTTCAATCCAAGAACATAATGACATCAAGAACAAGTTTATACCATTATCCATTGCAAACATCAAACAACAAAGCTAATCTATGTTCCATTCAACAACAATAAACAAATCTATCAAGTTCCATTACCAACAACAAGAAACCAACATGTTCCATTACCACAATTGCACAAGAACAGATTCATTTATAACTCAACCAACAATCTGTGAACCTCTTTTAAACCATCCTAATCAATAACATGTTCATATCATTATCCATTTCGATCTTCACAGTGCAAATCTACTCAAACATGATAAATCAGAAAATCAATGGGGGTTGTTGACAAACAATTAAAACCAAAAGAACATATTCGTATCAATAACAATTTAGAGAATAGGGTGGAATGGTTGTTTCTCCCGGATTGACTCAGAACAGATGCACATAGAGGCTTCGGTTGATTTGCGCCAACAGGAATGAAGAACCTCGTCGGAGCTGGACAACTCCGGCGGGATTTGATTGGAGAAAGCCGAAATTCGGATGCCTTCCTTTGCCCTAACCCTTGTTGTCTACGAACAGAAAGTTAGAACAAAGGAATGAAAACCCTTACCTTGCTTCTTCGGTGGATGAAGGACGGTCGGAACTGAACAAAACCTCCTCCACGTTCGCCAACCATATCGGCAAAGTCAGCCTCTGCTCAGAGCTCTAGTGGATGCGGATGGATAAGGAAGAGCTCCGGAGTTGGACCAATGTTGGAGGGTGCCCCTACTGGGCGGAATATCGTCAGTCACCAATCGCCGGAGCTGAACCAACCACGGCGACCAATCTGTGATCGACGGCGATAAAGAAGTTGTCGCGGGAGCTGGACCACTCCGGCTAGGACTCCTGTGGGTCGTCGGCGCTCGTCAACCTTAGCGATTGCCGCCGATGCTCTGTGCCGATTGAGAAGGAGAACGGAGAAGGAGATGGCAGCGGAGGGAGTTCAACTAGGAAGAAGATCGCGCGAGAGAAGCTACAATGTCGCGATCGGGAAAAAAACCTAGAATCGGCCGAGCCCCCCCTTTCTCTTGAAGTGTAATCAGGCTTATAAACTCAGACTTGAATTGGACCTTTTTAAACCAGACCTGAACCAGATTGGGTTTTTTTTTTTTTTCAAATTGGACTTTTTGCATTGATTTTTTTAGCCCGATTCCAAATCTTTGCAATTGGGCTTGATTGCGATTATCCAAAAATTATTATCTTCATCCTAATTTTCTGCAAAATCAAATACTATAAA
>JBBMKF010000100.1:8580124-8602667 GCA_037834155.1 Curcuma caesia
TAGCCTTGACGCAAGCCTTCAAACGCCTTCCACAAGCCTCGTGCCCTTCCTTGCACTAGCTTGAGACGTTTCCCTCAACTTCGTTGTGCTCAGTCTTCCTTTGCCAAGAGGCCGCATCTCCGGGACTTCACCATTTGCCAAGAGGTCGCGCCTCCGAGACTTCATCATTTGCCAAGTCTTCCAACCTGGACTTTCCTGTAAGCTCAATTCACACACATTAGATCACCAACATTGTCTAACTTAAACTAATTTAGCCAAACATCAAAATTCAAATCTTAACTCACGCAAATACATTGGAAGATCTCTATAAGCCTGCTCATAATCACCAATAACTTTCTTCAATACTTTCTTATATAATATGGAAGCATCAAACCTAGCTTTCATATCTCTTTGAATAAATCTTGATTTGTGCAGGACCAAAATAGGTGATAGAGGGGATGAATATCACATTTTGAAAACTTACTTTTCTTTTCATAAATCAAAATCACAACGGAAAAACAATCACAAAGACAAGTTCGGTTACCTGGTTCACAATCCAACGACTGCTACTCCGAGGCCTACGATATTTGATCGCCTCTGATTGGATAATCCGCTAAAATTCTCCTCACCGAAAACTTTCAAAGAAGGAGGAAAACTCATACAAAGATGAAGAAAGTAGTAACACACTACTACCTCTTTAATTTGAATGCAAGTAAATAAAACGTTACTAACAACAACCTAATGGAATTGAGCATAAGATGTTGGAGAGCCTCTTGGCATGTTGATAGCAGTACTTGCATGAAATAGAATAGCGGGAGAGAAGGACAAATTATTCAAAAATGGATGCAAAGGCTCGGATCCCAAGACTTCTTTTATAAACTTCGTCCAGTCAACTGAACCTCATTCAGTCGATTGAACCTTACTAGCGATTGAACCATTATCTTTCCTTGTGTGCTTCAATCTGATTCAATCACTCGTGAAATTCGTTATCCAGTAGACTAATCCTCCTAATTAGTCAACTGATTCTTAGATTTTCCTTCTTTGTTGGATAGATCTCATCTAATCTACATCTTCTAAAATTGTTTAGTCGATTGATCCTCCTAATCAATCAACTGAACCTCTATTTCCATTTGAGCTTGATTCCGATCCGATCTATTCTTATCTGGTTGGATAAGTCATTTGAACCCTTTGATTCGGTTGACTGAACACTTTGATTTTGGGCAATTTTATTTTTTCTGCAAAATAAAGTTAGCACAATACAAAGATAGAATTTATATAAAATAAAGTTAGAACAATTGATGTATGCATGGATTATTTGACAATTCAAACTGTCTGATCTTAACTTAAAACCTCCGTTGGTTTCTTTAGTTGGATCAATGTTGTCCTCACTGCCTCTCAATCTAATAGAAGTAGTAATACAAAATATTATTCTTTCATTTACCAATACACTGGTCTAGTAGACCACACACGGTCGATCAGAAACTTTATTTCAGTCATGCTTGCTTAGAGTTCACTTCTCCAAGACTTCTCATTGCCTAAGATTCTCCCTTAGGATTTTCCTATTGCTTAGAGTTTACTCCTCCAAGACTTCTCACTATATAAGGTTTACTCTCTTAGGGTTTTCCTCTTGCTAAGCATCCGGTCACCCTTAACCTAGTAGGACTTTTCCCTTTTTCAATCATCCGATCAACCTTGACCTTTCCCTTTACTAGTCATCCAGTCAACTTTGACCTAACTAGATTTCTCTCTTGACTAGGTCAACCTTAACCAGACTCTATTAAATATATTATCAAACAAACATTAAAATTCTAGAGGTCTATTACACCAATAGTTTGTATAGTTCAAAAGCAACAAACTACTCTTCAACTTAAAATGCTACAAATGTGGATGTGCAAGCATTGTGATCAAGTGTTTGCAACATTGGTGTTCTTTTATATTTTTTGTAATAGTGAACTCCACATCTCCCCTAGCTAGTATTCTCGTGTATATGATTGATTGAAGCAAATAACTTTAATTCTATTTAGTCGGGTGTCAACTAGATTGTATTTGATATTTTTACAAATAGCATGTCTTACAAGTTCATCCTTGAACTCTTGTCAAGAGAGAAAAACCTATCCAATAAAAAATTCATATTTTACCATTGCCTCTACAATTGGACTTGGTATTAATCGTGAATTCTAAGTCACTATACTGATTTAGGTTAAAATCATCTTGATCAAAGTGGATATCATCGGCTATAAATACTTCTAAATCTGTATTGCATTTTAATTCCTCTTTAATCTGAATATCTGAATCTTCCTGTTGATTCTATGTTACCTCAAAATATTCTCCAAATAATGTACTATTACTCCATACCTCATCTTATAATGGATTTACTTCTTCATTTAGATCAAATATCAAATTACTTATATTTCTATTTCTATTCAGCATATTATTATTTTACGAGATGAAATATTACTTGTAACTATATTTATGGACTATTGAGTATCTCGTTGTTTCTCCACTAAATATGAATCATTGAAGGTCTTACATGATTCAAGTTCATTAGAAATATAATCATCACTAAAAATATATTACAATAATAACAATATAAACTAAGGTATATATATATATATATATATATGGTTTATAAATATATTTCTAATCCTAATACAAGAAGTTATGAGCCACATGATGGGTTTTAACCAAACCCCATTGATAGACCTAGGGGACTCAGATTTTTAAAAATTTACAATTATATGGAAGGTAATAGTGTGGAAAATGTAAACATGGTGTCCAATCCTAATTCTAATACACGTAGATGAAGTTATGATCACATGCCAACTATATAGATTATGTTGCTGGTTTTCGAATACTAACACCACAACCTTCTGAAAGTTTAAAATGGTTTTGAGCACTACTGGGAGGGCCTTCAAACAGTCAACGAGGTCATATTCAGACTCTGGTGCACTTGATTAGCCTAATGGCGTGGAATGGCTCCAATCAAAGCTTTCTAAGTCCATTAATGGATCTTGAACGAAACTCATTGATGGACCTAGGGGACTTGAATTTCTGAAAATTTGAAATGGGATGAAAGATAATAGTGTGTAGAATATATACATGGTGTCCAATCCTAATCTTAAGACATGTAATCAAAGATATGGTCACGTGCCAACTGGCATAGACTGTGGTTCTAGTGTATGAAGACTAGCACCATTCTAGTGTTAGTATTAGGAAATCAGCACCACAGCCTTATGAAAGTTTAAAATCATTTTGAGAACTACTGAAAGGGCTTTCAAATAGTCAACCATGGCATATCAGACTCAAGTTCACCTCCTAAACTCACAGGAGTTGGAGTGAGCTTGATCAAAGCTCTCTAAGTTCATCAATGAATTTTGATCAAAATCCATTGATAGACCTAGGGGACTCAGATTTTTGAAAACATGAAATGTTATGGTAGGTAATAGTGTGTAGAATGCATACATAGTGTCCAATCCTAGTTCTAAGTTTCTAAATAAAAGTTATCAGATCATGTCAATTGGCACAAAGTCTGAAACATTCTAAACCTTTTCAAAAATGCTAGGGATGCTTAGAGATGATAATGGAGGGCACAATCTGATTTTAAGGCACTACAAAAATCTACAATAGTTGGAATGGACTCAATCAAAGCTCTCTAAGTCCATTAATTGATTTTGACCGAAACACATTGATGAACCTAAGAGGCTCAGATTTCTAAAAATTTAAAATGATATGGAAGGTAATAGTGTGTAGAATGCATATATGGTATCCAATCCTAGTCCTGAGACATGTAGCCAAAGATATGATCGCATGCTAACTGCCACAGACTATGATGTTGGTGTATGAAGACCAGCACTATTTGTGGTGCTAGTATTCCAAAACCAACATCACTACCTTCTAAAAGTTCAAAATGGTTTTAAGCATTGCTAGTGAGGGTATATTTGGACTAAGGTTCACCTAATAAGCCTACACAAATTGGAATGGTACCGATCATAGCTCTCTAAGTCTATCAATAGATTTTGACCGAAATCCATTGATGAACCTAGAGGATTCAGATTTCAAAAAAATTGCAAGAGATATGAGTGTGTAGAAGATATATATAATGTTCAATCTTAGTCTTGAAACATGTAGATGAAGTTATAGTCGCGTTCCACCTGGCACAGAAAGTGGTGTTGATTTTTGAAGACCATCGCTATAGTGGTGTTGGTCATCAAAAACTAGAATCATAGTGATGCTAGTCTTCGAAAATCAACACCACAATGGTTCTTTTCACATAGGTGGTGCTAATTTTCGAAGATCAACACCACTATAGTGTTGTTCTTAGAAAACATTTGATCAATATTGGAAGGCCTTAAACCAACAAATCAGGGCACATTTGAGCTCCCGATGCATCTAATAAATCAACAGGAGTTGGAATCAATCTAATCTGAAATGACTAAATTCATCAATGAATTTTGACTTATAATGGAAGAGATGAGTATGAAAAAGGTAGATATGGTATACAAGTCTAGTCCTAAGTCTCGTAAACGAAGTTATGATTCTGTGCAAATTGACACAGAACCAATAGGTGCTGAATTTAAATCATCAGCACCACAATAGAAAGTTTAGTATCAGAGTTATGCTAGAGAATAATGTTCAGCACTACTGTGTTACGGTTTGGAACTACTAACATCATCTTTTAAGTTTTGAAATTGTAAAAAATACTACTAATAAGTTGAAGAAATTTGAACCTCTAAATATATATATTTTTCGTTTGCTAACTATACAATATCTCATATAAGAAAATTAATCATTTATAATGAGATGATTTTATTTGTAACATCAACTTTACAAAAAAAAAACCTTAACTACATAGAAATATATGACAAAATAATCCTAAAATAAGTGTTTCTATTGTAATGAATATAATAAACAAATAAATTAGAAATATACGTAAGAAAATCTTTTAAAAAATTGGTGAGAAAATGTTGAATGAGCTATTATACTGAAACCTTAATTGATTTTTTTCGAAGAACACTCTATCTTTCAAAGTTTGAGAGGCGCTGAAGTTTTAGGTTACCTTTTAGAATTTACTTGTTTACTCCTCCCGTCAGTATTTCTCTCTTGAAATCCCATCAAATGTTGATTTTTGATAAGACAAATTGTGTGAACCAAAAAAAAAAAAAAGATAAGAAAGTATTTTTACTCTATTGAAATTCCAGCAAGATGGAATGTTAATTTTTTGATAATACAAATTGTGTGAATAAAAAGCGATAAAGTAAGCACGGAGCTCAATGTTATTTTATGCATCAGAACCAACAAAATATTTTTTTAATAAAATATGACTTAAATGCCTTCAAAAAATACAAATGAAATGAACTGTGGATGGAATAGGTAAATTAGAAATCAAATGCGTCTTTTGAAAAATCTGAAATGCAACCTTGATACATCTTTTGAAAATTCTGAAACTTACCCTTTAAGAATTTACCGAAAACAAATTCAGCACAAAGCAAACATATCAAACACTAACAGCTAGCAGGATAACTATCATATGATAAGAAAGATTGCATTTTTGCAAGGGGAATTCATAACGTATTATTTGGCTAAGATTCCAAAAAATCTTAAATAGAATAAAATGAAAATAATAAAACACCTGCAACAGAATCATAGTGTAGATAAAATTCTGCTCTTAGAATTGCCAAAGACTTTGTTGATATTCTTTGCTGGAAACATTTTGTCAAAAAAAATGAAGTGGTCCGAAGTGAAAAATGTATTGTCAAAATACAAGGATGTTTAGTTGAGTTGAATTAGCATACTTTCATCCACTTCCATCGCTGTACAGTATATTTCGTTTCCTTCAGCTACCTCCTAGCAGTAAAGTCACTTGTGGAGGAAAACTAATTATAAACTATTGGATTTCAAAATCTGCCTACCATCTTCCAACATTTCCGTGCCCTCAGACATGATGATCTCCAAATCTCTCACATCTCGCTTCAAGACATTGCCCAACCTAGCAATCGCTTCAGTTTCTTGTTGAAGTGCCTAACAAAAGAATAACAAAAAATTATTGAAAAGGACGACCACATATAGAGAGAGCTATAATAACCTTACCTCTTGCAAATCACAAAGGCTTTGCTCCTGCAACTTTGCTGACCCTAGAATATGGATGGAATCTCTGAAATCACCAGCGTTGGCATGCATGCGGGTTACAGAAAGAAGATTATGTACCCTTCTCGATAACTCTGCTCCAGGACCTTTCAGCTTCAAGTGAATCAAATGACATTTCAGTAAGAACATTCGGGAAAAAAAGATTAAATATATGGGATTTAAACAGATGACCTACTTGTCTTGCAATTGCAGCCAACTTCTCAGCCAATTCAGCTTCACCTTTCATCAGAGGTATCCTGTAACCCTTACTCTCCAGAGCTTCCACTATCCTCATGACCTTTCCAACATATTATGTTAGTGCAGTTGCAGATATGATTATATCATTTATATTCCTATAATGAAATGACAATATTTCCTACCCTCAAAAGACGCCTCAGAAGTGTTTGTTCTTTCTGTTTCAATCTTTGAATCCACTGAAAACTGTCTGCTTGAAAATGCCTTTGGAGCTGAAATACCGCAATATAATTACAACAACCAAGTAAAGAAAGGGGTAAAGTGTACTAGGTGCCCTTGAAAGGTTTTGAATTTGCACTCATCACCCTGAGGTGACACATTTCGGATAACAAGAAATAAGTCTTATTGAAGTTGGCAATATTAGACCTGATACTGAAACAAGATTAGACCAGCTCATAAGTATTATGGCATGACTGAAAGGTTTCAGTATTGCAATCAGCATCCTGGGTGACATATTTCAGCTAACAAGAAATAAGTCTTATTGAAGCTGGCCATATTAGCCCCGATCGGAAACAAGATTAATATAGAGGTAAAGCACAAAATTGTTATGACATGACAGAATATATAAATAGGCAACATGTAGAAAATTTATTTTCAAAAATATTAATAACCTTTATGTTACAAGTTAATTCTTCAGAGTTTAGTTAGCCCTGCACCTTATAAAATTATGTATATAAATATTGAATTATTTTTGTCTTCTCTCATTAGTTTTCATTGGCCTGTCACACCTTGGTATGATTTTCCCCCATACCACATCACTTCCCCTTAACACATTGGCAATACTCATTGAAAGGTCACTTGTTAACACTCAGCACGAGGTTATAATTACTTCAGAAGGAAAATTTCAACTACACAATTGGTGCAGCAATGCCCCTCTGCATCAATTACTTTAACGAATTGCCAAAGGGCTACACCAAAGACATCATGGATGTTTTGCCCTAATACTACTGTTGCATTACCATCCTACACCCATTGCACCTACTCCAGCCATTACACACCAAACCCTATTGGATCGCCTAGGCTGCTGACCACTCCTTGTCACCCTTGGCATAGTTTGCCTTGTCTACCCCCTCAAACATGCATACTCACCACCCTTTACATCAACGAATTAATGTCTTTCTTCCTCTTACCATCTCACTGATGTTCCTCACCACTGTGCATGCCGAGAACCCAAATAAAAAGATCACTAGTTATCTTGATAATGCTGATATGACGATGTCCTTCGGCAGAGCTCACTTTATCACAATGATTGGCGAGCCAACTTCCAAGGGTAGCACAATTTGACTTTGTTGAAAGTACTTGTGTCACTCTTCATTGGGATCACCACCACCATGGTCAATGCTTGCAGTTGAGTCTGTCAGCCTGACTGTGACCTTAAAGGAGAGGGAAGGCTGATGTGTAATTTGGTGATCATGAAAAGGATTGTTGATGTTAACTGCAACCACAAATAGATGACTAATGGATAATTTGGTCCTTATACCCCAATATCATTTTCCTCCTACCAATCACAAAGAAATCAACCTTGAATATTTTTTTCCTCCTCTCCTTTCTTTTCTCTCCCCTCCATCCCCCTTTTCTTGTTCTAAGTAATGACAGCCCAAGCCTTCAACCTCTTATTTTCCCATTCTTCTCTTCTTCCTCCCTCTCTTACCCTCTTCTCTGCCTCTTTTTACTTTCTTCTTCATGGGGGATCTCAACTAGAGAAGCTCGTTATCATCTTAGCAAGGCCATCCTCTTCTATAAGATATCTCACCTATTTGGAAGGGGGTTATATAAATGGGGGAACAGTGATAAGCAATGGCTTCAAAGTTGGAAAGATTACATGCCAAGCACTTTTATCAACAAAAGGGCTAAAGTTAGGTTGATGATTGAACTGTGTTAGAACTAGTCACGGCTAATCTCCTATATAATGAGGAGACCACCCAACAAGAATAGGAATCGCAATTGCTATGGGGGAAGGGGTGAGGATTTAACCTCTCATTTGAGCCCAGGAGTAGGTTATCATACAATCCTTCCTCCCAAACCCTGCCCAACCCCTCTTCTCATGCTCAACCTTGTCATGGGGAAGAGGGTGGTTGATGCAGGTTCCCATCAAGGCAGGTCAATTGCCATCCGTAAGAAGGAATGCTCCTTGGGGCTAATGGAATTCCTAACGGTTTTTGGTTGAAAGAAAATTGATCACGAAAAATGGGAGCGGGAGCTAATTATGGTAGAGGTTGAGAAGCTTAAGGATCTCTTTATGAATGATGGGGGCAAATGACTATATATCAATTACATGCTATAAGTTATCTCTTTTTAGTTACCAATTTCACCTTTTGAATGCTAAAACTCCATCCTAATGTCCCATCCCCTTCTACTCCAAGATGATTTGCACCCCTTCTGACACTCCCTTTTATCTGCCATTGATAAGCCATTCTAGCTTCATGGCAACTTTATCAGCCTAATCAAGCTACACTCTTGCTCAAGGACCCAACATATTGGCATAAGGTGAAAGCACACCCCTTGTTCACTAGTATCAAGTGATATGGGCCAACATTCTTAGCACGAAAGATCAATAAAGAGTGGCACGGGAAATGGTGAAGAGATTGGTGGGGGTATGTCAAGAGTAATGTTTTGGAGTTTTCAAATTTTTAATTACAATCAAACTAACTATTTGCTAACAAGGATGAAAATAATACACAAAAATGCTAGGTGACATTTAGTCAGTGAATGAATGATAGATTGATCTGAGTGCAAAGAATAATTTGAAATTTTTTGAAAATTTCATGCACCAAAACCTTCGATAGGCACTTAGTGCAATTTACCAAAAAATTTACAAGTTACCACAAAATTGTTGAGACTAACTAGCTTGACATTAGCTTGCGTCATTTTCAGCCTCTCAGCATCTGAAATAATAACTTCATCCTGAAGCTGCAGGAATACAAACACATTATCTCAGACATTTAAAATTATATAAGATAATTATAGAAAAAATGGCATTCAAATCATGTGAAATTTTATAGGAAATTTCAGGACAAGAAGTGATTTACTTCTTCATGATTCTTGCTTGGATATAAATCAATCGTATGAATTCTCCAAATTTTATTTATAACTAAATAACATGGAAAAAGTAGAAGAAATAGAATAGTTATAGGTCCATACACCTCATCTAAATTCTACCTAAACAGTCAAACTATTTGATGTTGACTACATAATTCTTAGCCTTCATTGACCTCTTTATCTAGACTATATCGCTAGTAATATTTAGGTCATCTCTTAAAATCATTTTTAATAGTGTTTTAGTATCCATAGAACTCACACCTTTAGTTTTGTCAAGCTGTACGTATGGACTTAGAAGATGCCCATATTAACCTATTTTCTTTTATTGATAGATAAATAAATTGAGACTGGCAGTCAAATAATGAAGTACCAATCTAAAACTTATTAAAAGTAAAGTCGCAATGAAAATGCAATGCAAAGAAGCCACACTCGAAAAAACCACAACTCCCCTTCCAAGGCAACCTCACAATAGACCCACAGGCCCAAAATTAACTGTGAGCCAGCGGCTTAAATAGTCGGTTCACACAACAGCCTAGATTTTTTCAATCAATAAAGTGTCTCAACAATATTCATAACATTTTAATAGTATGATTCAATGTAAAACAACTCATTTACCTTTTTCAATGTGGGACTATTCCACATTTTTATTGGAACTAATTTTCCAACCCATTTGTCTCAAATTTTCCAATGTGGGACTATTCCACTTTCAACTCATTCAATTTGTTCATCCCATTTAGTTCTCTTAGCAGATCCCTTATTGGTCTTATTCTATTATTCTTTTTATCCATCCAATATCTAACTTATTGAGTTTATAGAGAACATTTAACTTATATGATATGCTCAACAATAATTTGTCAAATGATATAATTTGTTCAAACATAAAATTTAGTGAAGCCTACCACCGAGCATACAAAATTGATAAAAAGATATAACTTGTGTGATATCACACTAAATATAAAATGTTAATGTTAGATTAAAAAAACAATTGGTTTAGTGGTTTATGATACATTATTATAATAAAAGTGATGATAATTATAAAATAGTGACATTCAAGGGAAGGGTGTGACAAAATGAAGGATAAAAATTTAGAGTGGAGAGAGCCTAGGAATAGAGATAGAAATGTTTTACTTTGAGCAGATAGTTGGAGAGAAGAATAAAGAATGAATTCCTTGCTCATTCCTTTTGTTTAAAAAACACGTAAATAAACTTAAATATAAAATTAAAAACACAAAATTAGTGAAGAACAAACTACGGCTTTCTTTAGAACAAATGTGCCTTATCCAATAATATTATAACATTAAAAGTCATTTAATGTAAACAAATCCAATTGTATTGAATTTTCCTGTGGGATTATGATACCTTTTCATTGAAGTCAATTTTCCATTTATAAACCCACACATTCGCCTTGTCCGTTGGAGCTGATACTTTTTTAAAAAATAAAATATAATATAATAACTATGGACCATTGAACCGGCGGCGAACCTAACTAACGATCTTGAACTGTAAACTTTAACTGGTTAAGGGTCAAGATTTTTTGAATTGTCGATTATGCACCATGTTGGGTTTACCTCGTAAATGAAACAATTAACTTTTGCAACTCCTAGGCCTAAGAAGAACTAAAAACAGTATCAGTGATCTAGCAACTAGGTGGGAAATATACTAGTGTAGTCACCACAAAATTAAGCTCAGTGGATAATCAACTTATTCAAAAAGTCAATATTGGAACCTCATAAATAAGTCCACCTGATCAAAGAAATTGATTTCCCTATGCAAAAATTAAAATAAAGATCTTGAAAACAATTTATAAGGTTAAATAAGAAGTAATGAAACCTAAAATCATTCCACAAAAATAGCCTAATTTAGGATCCATATAAATACTAAAAAATCTTTATATGTGTAAAATAATTCTGCTCATGGTGAATAAACTCCACCATGGCTAGTCCTAACCTTGGATAAAAGAGGGTTGTGTTAGGTTGTCAGTCAACATTAAACAAAAGCCAATATTATGTATGGATCCATCAAATTATTGTGTTAATGCAAAGTTATTTCCTAAAAGGAATATGTTACAGTGTTCGAATGCAACATCTCTACAAGAATCACTATATATCAATGAGAATTTGACATAATATTAAATATACAAGAGTTTTCACATTCTAAATTAGATAAAAACAAACATATTATAGAAATACTGATTATTTTAGATTTGGAACATAGAACATTCTTGGTCATTGGCAAAGCAATGAAAGTAGTGAATATGATAATCAAAAGAATAATTAATGATTGATACTTTAAAGAGATAAAATGGGTATGGAAGGAGATAAAGATGATAGAGAACTCAATTTTTTAAGTTGGCGTACACAAAAAAGAGTAAAAGGAACAATGGAGTAGTTATTCCTATAGATAACTCGTTAAGGAATGAAGTAGCAATAGTTAGGAAGATAGAATTATAGCTCTCAAGATAATGGTAGTAAAAAAAAAATTATTAGAGCAATTAGCATATATGCACCTCAAGTAGGAACAGATGAAGGCACCAAAAATATATTAGGGAAAATCTAGATAAAGTAGTACAAACAATTTCAACAAACGAAATGATTTTAATAAGAGGAGATCTAAATGGGCTTCTAATAGTAAAAAATGAGAAATATCATCACGTGCATGGGGGTCATGGTTTAGCATATATGCACCTTAAGTAGAAATAGATAAAGACACCAAAAATAAATTAAGAAAAATCTAGATAAGGTAGTATAAACAATTTCAACAAACAAGATAATTTTAATAGGAAGAGATCTAAATGGACTTCTAGAAGTAAGAAATGAGAAATATGATAAGGTGTATGGGGGTTATGATTTTGGCCTAAGAAATGAAAAAGATAAAATTATATTAGATTTTGCGATAGCTTATGAACTTATAATAATTAATATTTTTTCAAGAAGAGAGAAGAACATCTAGTTACATTCAAAAGTAGAAATAATAAGTCGCAAATTGACTTTCTTATAATCAGGAAAAGAGATAAAAAAAAATTATAAAATTGCAAGGTCATCCTTGGAGAAAATTTAACAACTCAACATAAGTTAGTAATATTAAATACGTGTCTTAAGCATAGTAGCAATAGAAAAAAAATGTACATTGTTCCTAAAATTAAATGGTAGAAGTTAAAGGATGGAAAGCAAAGTATTTTTAAGGAGAGAGTCAAAGCACAAGTAATAGGAGAAATACATGGTGACTTAACTCGATATGGAATAAGATGGTATCAAATTTGAAAATCGTGACCAAAAGTATACTCAGTGAGTCAAAAGGACAAACACCACTAAATAAAAAAATTTAGAGGTGGAATGAGAAAGCTTGGGAGAGTGGCAAAAATAAATAAATAGACTATAAGTTACTATACACTTGTAAGAACAAAGAAAATATTGGTATAATGGACTTCTAGTTTAGGATTTTTGATATTTGATCAATATGTTTGAACAAGTATGAGAGAGAGATTATTGGTACAATCTACCTCTAGTGATGATTAACTAAGAGTTCATAAGTGTAAAGTCCAAGCAAGTTAAAACTAACTAGATGTTTGATAGTTGGTGGACGTCCTAGTAGGTTGTAAGAGATCGCATGTTAAGCAAGATGGTAAATCCTAGAGTAATGGACTCTAGGTAGCTGTGAAAAAGCAAATCAAAGGGGACCATATACTTGCCAAGGTGAAAGTCCTAACAGGTTGTAAGAAACCCGATGTTAGGCAAGTGTGGAAATCCTAAAAGAATGAACTTTAGATAGGTATAAAGTCCAGACAGATCAAAGGAAATCGAATGCTTAACAAAGGAGAAGTCCTAAAGGAGTGAACTTAATCAAATATGTAAGTCCTAGAGAAGTGAACTCTAGAAGTGTGGAAGTCCTAATAGTGAGGTTGGACAAGTGGAACTCGTGGCAATAAGGTTGGGCAATAAGTAAACTCCTAGAGATGAAGAGTCTTTAGACAAGGAGAAATCATAGTAAGTCGATTGAGATACTAGACAAGAATAAAATTCTAGACCATGGATGAATTAAATTATTCATGAGATTTTAAACTAAAGATTCTATCGCTCAACGGGTTAGAGCATGTGTCTTGTATGCAAGAGGTCACAAGTTCAAATCTCAAATTTACAAAAAGTTATTTTTGTTTTGTTTTAACTTTCAATCGCCTGAAAAATATTCCAATCGACTAAAAAAGATGTCTAATCGACTGAAAGAATTAGGAGATCGAAAAAATATTGATCGACCGAATGACCCAATCTATGGAAGAACAAGTCTAAATTCATGCTGGATGACCCAGTCTGTGGAAGAATAGGTCTATATTCACGGCTAAGATCTTGATTTACACGAGGATCGATTGATCGAAAAACTTTTATAAAAGGTTTTCAAAAAAAACTCAACATTCATTTTTACATCCAAAGCTCTCAAAGATTCTAGTGTTCGTGAGACCTAGGAAGTGTCAAGACAAGTACTGCTACACTCAGGGTTTTTATAAGCAATCAACTTTTTTATGACTAATTTCCTATATTGTTATATTTTTTATAACTTTTGTATTGTGTTATTGTTATAAAGACAAGACTAGTAAGAGGTTTCTCCAGCTCCGAAGAATTTTTAAAAAAGAGAACGATAATGACTCACACTTGAGAAATAGGTCGTGAACCCTGGAGATTACAAAACCACATAAATCCTAGTATTCTCATTGTGGTTTTTTTTATTATTTGCATTGTACATTTTTGTTGCATACTAAATTGTAGACAAACACTATCGACGAAAAAGTGACAAAACAAACAACACACTATTAACCCTCGCCCCCTTCTAGCACACCCTCGATTCTACAATTGGTATAAGAGCAAGTCGCTTTAAAGAGGTTTCACCGTCATTCAAGCAACAAAGCTAGAGGAATCGGTTTGTAATTCAATTTTTTTATTTTCGAACTTTAGTATTTGTTTATCTTCTCTTCTTTTTATTGTGAAAGAATAGGAGGATCGAAGTAGAACTCAAACTCGACTACAACATTAACGAACCACCACTATTCAAAATGGAGAATTTTGATTATTGGAGGTCCAAAATGGAATATTTCATCAAGGTAAATTTTAAAGATTGGGACACTCTGATGCGAAGCTTTAAACCACCAAAAGACAAGGCAAAGTTTTAAGAAAAGTCAATAGACAGAGGATCAAAATCAAAGGCAAATGATAAGGTAATTAATCTATTAATTAATAATGTGTCTAATGATATCTTGTGCATAATAGGTATATTCAAAAATGCACATAATCTATGGACGAGGTTAATCGAGCTATATGAGAATCCAACGGCACCAGAAGAAAAGCACAAGGAGGATCCGGAAGAGGAAGTTGAGATCAACAAAGCATCAACCTCATCAAAAAAGAAGGGGATGAACCAGAATCTGCATCACCAAGGATTAAGGTAAAGACCTACCAAGGACTTTGCAAGTATAAGTTTGTCTACTAAAAATAAAGAAAATAATAAATTTTTAATGCAAAGAAAGAGAAGACTACAAGAACAAGTGTCCTACCTTGAAAACTCTTGCACAACCCTTGGTGAAGGAGGTACCATTGCTTGAGATTCAAAAGAAGAAGGAACACACAATGTGCTTTTAAGTGCAAGAAGATGATCATTACAAAAATCAATGTCCATGGAGGAAATCCAAGGATAAGCAAGGAAGCTCAAATCTAGGAGAGAATCTAAGGTAACCTCTAAAGTAACAAAATTCAATTTTTATGTAAATCCTCCTTATGACAATAATTATGATTGACTCTAATAAAATCTATGCTAGTAAATTCGATAATTTGATAGTTTATAATGCTTTGTATGATTCTCCTAGATTAAATTCAAACTACTCTAAAAAATTTAAATAATCGTAAATTAAATGATTTAAATTTTAAAGCTTAAATTTTAGAAAAATAAAAAATTAGGGAAAAAAGAAATGAAATTTAAAAAAGAAAAACAGAAATTAAATTTAAAAATAGAAAAACAGAATTAAATTAAAAACAAAAAATCAGAATTTAAATTGCAGAAAAAAAAAATCAGAATTTTAATTACAAAAAAATAAAAAATTAAATTTCAGAGGATCAGAAAAACAGAAATTAAATTTTAGAAAAATCAAAAATCAAATTTTAAACTCAAAAAATCATAATTTAAATTTCAAAAAATTAAATAATCAGAATGTAAACTCTAGAAAATTGAAAACTTTGAAAAAACAAAATAATATTTTAAAAAATTAAAATTGAAAGCTTATATAAGATTATTAGAAAATTTACAAGTTAATCTAAGGCCCAACCAAAGCTTAGGTCATAAGTCCAAAAATAATAAAGGCTTAGAAAATAAACCTAAGATAAATAACCTATCAAAGAGTTCCATTTGATTATGGAACAAAACCTAAGTGTAGGAATAATAATAAGGTAATGAGGGAGGATATCCCTAGAATTAACTTTAATAAAATGGGCATAACTAAAGTTTTCAAGTGACGTAAGAAAGTCATTAGGATAATATCTAGGGAGGTAATCCCTAGTGAATATTTAATAAACCCAAGGAGCTCAAATAGATATTGGATTCTCAAGGATTTAATTCTTTCACACTAAATATAATATGTCAATTGAATGGGTGGTTAACTCAATCATAAAATCATACCCTACAAATGAAATATTTAACCTATTGAAATTAACATATAAAAATATGTTGAAATTGCAATATTCAAGGGAATCACTGTCAAATTATGTATTTGACACATTACTAGAAACTACTGAATAGATTATATTCCTATTATATGCATGCTTATGTGTCATGAATTGATTGCTATACTTATCATGTCAGATTATACAAATTTGCTATTTATATATGTATGTCATGTCATACATGTCATATTTTATCTTTCACTATACAAATGTGTAAAACAATTTATTAGAACCTCAATTTATTAAGTCAATTTTAAATTATACAAACTTGACACATGCATTGCATACCATACTGATGCATTTAATTAACTCCATGAAATTAAGGATAAATGATATTATTTGACATTCTAAGTAGGATGATCAAAATTGAAAATGTCTATGTAGAAATGCATGATCACCTAGAATAGAAAGATTTTGACACATCTCACAAAAACCGTAACATTACCTTATAATGTGTACTAAGATACATACAAGTGAGATGTTAAGACACACAATTGAAATAATTTTTGAAAAAATATTTTTAAATTAATCAAATATTTTTTGAAAATTATTTTCGAAATAGTCATTGACATAATAATATCTAAATGATTGGTTATGAAATTTTAACTATTAAGTTTTTGTAAACTTTAAAAATTATATATTTTTTAAACTTAAATTATAACCAACACTTGAGCTTCTAACTATTTTAAATCATCCATAAATTCCTAAGCACCTAGGTACGCCTGATCTTATTTATGATTAAAAGTCTCTTAGGAAAATTTCAAAGTTCGAGGGAACTTAATATCATGAAAGGCAAAATATAATCTTTAACAAAAGACATCTTTAATTTCTCTAAAAAGGGGAGTATTTAAAAGTTTTCTAAAATGAAGAAGTAAAAAAACAAAGCTTTAAAGTTTTCTAAAAAGGGAAAGCCTTCAAAAAAATTTTAAGAGGAGCTTCCAACGATTTAATTTAAAATCTCTTCAAAATTAAGTTTTAAAATTCTTTTATATATATATATGTATATTATTCTTGCAAAATTATTTTCAAAATTTCTTGAAAACATTTTTGAAAAATAAAACCAGAATTCTTTTTGAAAATATTTTGAAAATTTTGCTTGAATTGTTTTACAAAGTAAAATCAACACTAAATATCTTTCAAGAAGAGAGCTAAAATTAGAATTTCCTAAAGGGTTTAGGAATTTAAGACATTGTTGGTGCAATGGCTAAAGAGGAGGTCCTTAGGTTAGGAGAGAGAATTTTTTGATGAATGATTTAAAGGTAAAAAATCTTCAAACTATTCTTAGAATTCCTTTTTGATGTATACCAAAGTGGGAGATGAAGGGGTTTAAGTTAGAAATTTTTATTTGTGTTTTGGCATAAGAACTGAAAAGTTCGGTTAATGAGTAAGCATAACTTAAATATATTGTCAAACATTAAAAAAGAATAGTGTTGATGCAATCGACTTCTAGTTTGAGATTTTAATATTCAATATGTTTGTGTAAGTATGAAAGGAAAATTATTGATACAATCTACTTCTAGTCATGATTAACTAAGAGTAGGTAAATGTAAAGTCCAAGTAGGTCAAAGATGATTGAATATTTAGCAATTGATGGAAATCCTAATAGGCCATAGGAGACCGGATGTTAGGCAAGGTGGAAAATCAAAAAATGAACTCTGGATAAGTATGAAGTCCAAATAGATCTAAAGAGATCGGATGCTCGGCAAAGTGCCCTAGCAAGTTGTAGGAAAAATCCTAAAAGAGTGAACTCGAGATAGGTGTAATGTTCAAACAGATCAAAGGGGACCAAATACTTAGCAAAGGGGAAGTCATAAAGAGTGAACTTTAGGTTAATGTGGAAATCCTAAAGAAGTGAACTCTAGGCAAGTGAAAATCCTAATAGTGCAATTGGACAAGTGGAAATCTTGGTAATAAGATTGGGCAATAGGAACAGTCCTAGAGATGAGAAGTCTTTAGACAAGAAGAAATCCTAGTCGATTGATTGAGATACTAGGTAAGGTTTAAATTCCAATGGATCAAAGTTGACTCATGGATAAATTAGTTAAATAAATTCTTCATGAGGTTTTGAACTAAAATTTTATAGCTCAAAAGGATAGAGCATTGTCTTGTATGGGAGGTCACAAATTCAAATCCCACGTTTGTAGAAAGTTATTTTTGTTATATTTTCAATTTCCAATCGCTTGAAAAATGTTCCAATCGATCAAAAGGATCAAGCGACCAGAAAAGTTTTCGGTTGACCAAAAAACTCTAGAATCACAAGAATAAGAACAAAAAAAGTTATTCAGGTGATTGAAAAAGGTGTCCGATCGACCGAAATGATCAGGCGATCCAAAAAACATGATCGATCAACCAAATGGCCTAGTCAGCAAAAGAACAGGTCTAGATTGACGCATGAGTTCCTAATTTACTAGAGGATCAATCAACCAAAAAGTTTTTCAATTGACTGAAAAACTTCTATAAATGATTTTCGAGCAGATTTCAAAAAAAAGAACTCAACATTCATTTCTACGTCTAAAGCTCCAACGGTTCTGTAGTTCATGAGATCTAGGAAGTGTCAAGATGAGTGTTGTGATCAACTTTTGTAAAGATTAATCTCTTGTATTATTATATTTTTTCTATACCATTTGTATTGTGCTATTATTGTAAAGATAGAGCTTATAAGAGGTTTCTCCACCTCCGGAGGATTTTCGAAAATGAGAAAAATAGTGACTCACGCTCAAGACAGGTAGTGGAGTACGAACCCTGAAGTTATCGAACCACAAATCCTAGTATTCTCATTGTGGTTTCTTTTTATTATTTGCATTATATATTTCCGTTGGATACTAAATTGTAAACAAAAACAATCGACGAAAAAGTGACAAAACAAACCATGCACTATTCACCCCCTCCAGTGCACTCTCGATGCTACATAAAACTTTTAAAAAATATGCAATAGATAAGAAAGTAATGAGTGAAGTCAAGAATGAAGCTTTCGAGCTTGTATTGATAGCTACATATAAAAAAAAAAGAAACATCTATAGAATAGTTAAAGTGAGAAAGAGGAAAATAAAGGATCTTACTCAAATAAGATGCATTAGAGATGAATCTGATAAGGTACTAGTGAAAGATGAAGAAATAAAGAAGCAATGAAAGAGGTATTTTCAATAATTTTTTAATGATGGTTTAGATGGCCAACTAAGCTTAGAAATTTAATTAGGTCAGAAGAGTATAGAAATTTAAATTTTTATCGAATAATTCAAATTTTAAAAGTAGAATAAACATTAAATGGGATGCAAAATAGGATATCAATTGGACCAAATGATATTCCAATAGAGGTATAGAAGTATTTAAGGAAGTAAGGTATTCAAAGACTTACTAAGTTATTCAACTTGATATTAAAAACAAAGAAAATATCTTATTAGTGGGAGGATAAATACTCTAGTCTCACTGTATAAAAATAAAAAAGACACAAAATTATGTGAATTATAGGGGCATTAAACTAGTAAATCGTACCATGATACTCTAGGAAAGAGTGAAAAAAAAGATTAAGAAGACCAAGCTAACCAAGAATCAATTTGGATTCATGCCTAAAACGTCGAAGATAAAATGTATATCTTCTTAGACGACTAATTAAAAAGTATTGGGAAGAAAAATAAGACTTACACATGGTATTCATTAACTTACAAAAGCTTATGATAGTATCCCGAGGAAAATTGTGAAAAAATCTAGAAAAAAAATTGGTAGTGTAACCTATATTGAAACAATAAAAAATATGAGGATACAATGACTCAAGTCCTTGTTGATAAAAAAAAGGCAAATCTCTATGGTTAGAAAAAGCAAAGCTGAATAAAATCATCTTAACTCCTTTTTTTGCTTTTTTCGCTAGATATCCAGGCTTATGCCCAATTATTCCTAGGGTGGACGGCTCGACCCAGCAGACTAGCCCACTTGGTAAATCCGTGAAATGAAGATGGATCCTGAGCAGCTCAACATCATGAGCGGTTCGAGCACCGCGGGCATACAATAGTGCCCTGCGTGAGAATCGAACCCTCATTGCATGAGTTTATTCCACCCTTCCACTAGCCATCTCACCATGCCCCGGGAGGCATCTTAACTCCTTACTTATATTGGAAGAGGTGCGCCCCAATGGTTAGATAAGATGGTTTTAAATGTTTATGTATCCGACAGAAAAAATTCTTATTTATCAGGAACACAAAAATTGTATGTAAAAAGGTTAAATATTGATCACAAATAGCAAAAAATAAGTTTAAAATACATAGTTACCCTAACTAGAAATTTGAATCTGAGTTGTGCTTAGGAGGCAAGTCCTTGTGATCGAACCGAGTTACCTCTACAACTTTAATTTGTCGTCACCCACAAATTTGTTTTTATGGTAAAGATTGATTTCAAGGGTGGTATAATTAGCCTTGAAGGAGGTAGGGCTAGTAGCCAAAACACTAAAGTTTTTAGCATATTTGAGTAACCTTGACGTGAAGTGGCCAATGTCCTTGTAAAAGCTTCAACTACTTGGTCAAGCTCATGAATATGCTTATTCTAAGTTAGCTAAAATCTTGGCAATGGGCTTACATTAGGTTTACCACCACTTTGTTGTGCATCTCACTGTCCATATTGAGTGAAGCATCAAGGTTAGCAGCATTCATCTCTCAAATCCCATATGTTTGAAGAGATTGTTGGGCTAGGTGAGTTAATTGCACTCCAAAATTAACTAGTTGCATTTTTGAACTTGCTTTGAGCTCACGTTGGATTCACAATTGCTCCACCTAAGTAATGTGAATCCAAATTGCATGATGAGAAATTCAAAATGACCATGATGGCTCCAAGGCATTCTCCATGTCCTTAGCGTGCATAAACGTATGATTATATCTTAAACATGGGCAAAGTTTTCCGAAGAATGCAACTCATGTAATTCATCACAGATAAGCAAACTTGTACTTGGTGATGTCAGCATTTAAGGCACAGCAGTCAACAAATCTCAAAGAATTATCTTTCTTTGTAACAAGCAACATAGAAAAAGGGACAAGTGCTTCATCTAATAAGAGATTAAGGCTCAGTATTTAATCTCACTGCATGCCTACAAAGGAATCGCCCTCCCTATTTCCACTCAACAATTTTTGTGTTTAAATCCCATAAGAGATGAAAGAATTATGTCAATAGCAACAAAGGGTTCAAAGGGTCATGAAAAGAAATACTTAGTGGAAAATTCATGATGGCTTAATTTCCTATAAAACCAAGGTAATTCTTAGCAATTGATTCTCCACTTCACCAAAACAATATTTCCACTTTCCATTATTTCATGCATGAGAAGGTTATCAAGAGACATTATATCATCTACAAGCAAATTTTTCTAGGTAGAAGCGCAAGTATGTATGCCAATTTGAGCAACATTGTAGATCTTTTCAGTAAAACAAATCTGAAGTATTTCATCCTGCAATTACTCTAATCTATTTGAATTGCACCTCTATATAAGCAGATAATCATATGGATTTCGTTGATGGATGTCCTACTACTCAAGGAAAGTCCATTTTTGATCAGCAATATTTTGATGATTCAATGTAGCCGCATGGGGCCGTCATTCGCTGCAGGTGGCCACGCAAGGCCATCGCTCGCTGCAGGAGGTCGTCACCCATGACAAGGATCGCATGGGACCGTCACCTGCTTCAGGCGGTCGTTGCCTATGGCAAGCGATCGTCGCCAGTGGCAAGCGATCGCGCGAGGCCATCACCGACAAGCGGCCGGGGCTTTAAAAATCAAAAAAAAAAACCATTGAACCGCCGATTCAACGATTATTTTCAGGTCGATTCCGATTCAAGCTCGTGTAACTAGGTCAACGAGTAACCGGCCCGTTGACCCAGTTAGGGGTCCGGTTTGAACCCAATTACAAGTCCAAGTCGGGTCTACTTGGGGATATCACTCAATAAGAAAGAATTTGTAAACTTCTTATAGATGAATTCACCATTGAAAATCGAGACTAGAAGCACAGTATTCTTGATGTTTAATCTCACTACATGCCTACAAAGGAATCGCCCTCCCTATTTCCACTCAACAATTTTTGTGTTTAAATTCCATAAGAGATGAAAGAATTATGTCAATAGCAAAAAATGGTTTAAAGGGTCATGAAAAGAAATAGTTAGTGGAAAATTCATAATGGCTTAATTTTTTATAAAACCAAGGTAATTCTTAGAAACTGATTCTCCACTTCGCCAAAACAATATATCCACTTTCCATTATTTCATGCATGAGAAGGTTATCACAAGACATTATATCATCAAGCAAATTTTTCTAGGTTAGAAGTGTTAGTAAAACCCCGAGAGCCAATCATTTGATGGTTGTTGTATGGACTCATTATATCATATTTCTACATTTTATAAAGGCATTTTATATTGTGGTTATTATACTTACTTGATATTCGTGCCATATAACTAAGTATAATAATGTCCTTGAGTAGATCG
>JBBMKF010000100.1:8625186-8644712 GCA_037834155.1 Curcuma caesia
TAAATTGCAGCTTCACCTGATTCACTAGGAGTTATGCAGATATCTGATGTTTCTCGAGGCCAGTGCACAAATGATTTAGATGAATCTGATCTAGATATCATAATGGAACCTGAAGAATTGAGTGACTCGATGATGAAAGTGCAAACGTTGAGTTTGAATGTGAAGAAATTGATGACTCGGAAGAGGATGAATCTGAATGTGTTCGACCTAGAAAAGCTATTAGTATGGTATCATCTACTTTGCATTTCTGAAAAATTTTAAGATCCAAGTTCTTGGTGTTGAATATGATCGACAATCTCCCTGTTATGGATCATACTGAACAAAAAATGATTTTGACTTGGATCCACTGCTCGTGTTATGAGTAATGAGTTAAAGCAATTGCCATCATAAACTCATATAACTAATTCACATCGTTTCTGAGAAATTTTAAGATCCAAGTTCTTGGTAGTGAAGTCTAAGCATCTGATCTCGTCTTGATCATGTTTTCAGACTTCATTGCAACCGTAAAAGCGCTTTTATTGCTAATCACTGTAAGAACATCTCTTCTCCAGGAGTCCAGGGGAGGAATGCATCGTCATCTTGTTCCAGTTTGAGAAGCTCTGCCACAGCTCCAGGTGCGCACAAACAGACAAGAAGAAAAGGTGCACCACATTGCTCTAGCCTTTGCCTCTTGATGGCGACAATTAGAGTCCTCCAGTAGCTGAGAAAAGTGAGGCAATTAAATCCTTGTGCTCCACTTTGCGTTGTGCTTACTGTTCACGGAGCATTAATCGCCGACAACAATGGTGCTCGCTCGAAACTGAACCAGTTGATCCTCCTGTTGCGCAGGAGCATGTTTCCATGAACATTTTGCGTCCCATCTAATCCTCTCCCGACATGGCCCCAAGAGTTCATCAGCTAGGCCGGCGCTTTGCTCGACAGGCACAGTGCTTGCAGCTTAATTAATTCCTTTCCGTGCTTCGTTTTCAGAGACCAGGGAGAGCAAATTAAGTGGCAGTCCAATTCAATGTGCCCAAAAATCAAATGCCTGCAGTCACCATCCATGGCATACTCAGCCTTCTAAGCAACTCGTCTCGTACATGCTCGCTATGGCATTTCGTTCCACCTCGTAAAGGAAGGGGTGACATTGCCAAGGTCTTTGTCTCAGTAACCGCAATGATCGACAGTAGTTACGTTCGACAGTGACGAATCGAGCTTTCTCATTCACGTACGCGAAAGCTCTAGAGCGTGTTTAATTTTCTGGAACTGCTGGTTCATCTTTTTCTTCTTGGATTTACAGTATTAATTATCCACCATCAATTGTAAGATCATATATATATATATATATCAACTTACAGCAGATCGTATTGTATATATCGAAACAAAAGAAAATTTCACATTCTCCCAATCTAATTCACAAGAATCTGAGTATATATATATAGATATGCAATGGAAATTGTGGACGGAGTGGAGAACTAATGGCCGATCCCGGGGCTGGGGACAGATCCGAGCATCCGGTCGGCGTGCTTTAAGCCCGGGGACGACGGGGACGGCGAGGCGATCGTTCGGAGAAGAGAAACTTGTAAGCCTTCGTCGTCATCCGATCGCAAGAGGGCAGTGAAGTGGAGTAACTTCCTGGCTTGTAGAGGCGGCGAGGCGAGGAAGAGGAGGAGGAGGAGAAGGAGAAGTGGTAGAGGTGTCTTGCCGTTACGTGAGGCCATGGTGTGGTGGGGAGGAGGGGCTAGAGGGGGTCTAGTTTATATAGTGTTTGAAGGTGGCAAAGTGTCAATCACCCTAACAAATTGGACAAAAGTCATCATCTATACGATCGGTCTTATGACCATCTATGAAAAGATAAATCAAAAAATTATAGTTGATCACTACTGAAAGGGTATTGTCTTGACTTAGTTGAGATTCGACTTTTGTCCATATCAACAAATCTATCTCGTATTAACCAACTCAAATATGTCTCAGGAGTGCTTAATCACATCTCAACAAAACTAACTGAGAATTTATTTTTTATTAATTTTCTTCTACTAGATTTACGTCGCTTATTTAGTTTGCTTGACACGATTAACCCGCCCATTTGATCTACTTGACTCACTAGATCCATTGGATCAAGTAGGCCATTTAATCTCTCAACTATAATATAATATAATATTATATTATATAATATTATATCTAATAGAGTTGTGGATAAGCAAGAGAGGAAGTTGACCATGCATTACATGTGACGACAATGTGGAGAGGATATGCAACTATTTTTTTTAACAAACAAATAGTTAGAGCTAAATGAGTTGTCAAATCTTTTATTTTGAATTTTAAAAACGTATATTCTACAAAATATTGTTTTTAATCAGTTACTAATATCACATTCGTAATTTAATTTGAAATTATTATATTCATAAAAAATCACGTGAAAAATCTATTAATTTTTTTTCTATTTTAATAGATTGTTTAACTTATTATTTTACTTGTGAAAAAGTTCGACTTGTTAATGGGCTCGAGCTCTTAATGGATCGAATCATGCTTCTCTCATTGGACTTTGGGCCGGGCCGGGCCCAAATTACTCGATTCAGGTCTCATGCTTAGAGCACGAGCTTCTTTTGCCACCGTGAAGTCCAGGAGCTCGCGCCGGAGGCGAAAGGCGGGGGCTCGTCGAATATCGAGTAATGGCGACGACGCCGATGAAGCCGAGGCGATTGAAGGGCCACAAGGGCACAGTCACTTGTTGCATTGCATCCCGTCTCCGCCCAGGTGTCATCGCTTCATCCGGCGAGGTTCTCTCTCTTTCAATTAGGGCTTTCTCCTGCGATTATTTTAGCCCTTGATGAGTGGATTGAAATTTTCATCTTAGGCAATGAAGTTTGTATAAAATTTGAGAAGCTTGTGATTTTGTTAATTGGCCAAGCATTCCTTTGCCTTCTATCCGAAAATGGGTTTTTTTATGGTAGAATTTATAGCGTTTGTTTCAGCGGCATCTTGTGATTTTACAAACTTCTGGCGTCCAGTGTCCTATCTTTCAAATAACTGAGTAGGCTTGTGTTTATTGGATGCTGGCGAGCAATAATTAAAGGGATGAGTGATGTTACTTGAAAAAGGAGAAGATAACAGTTGTAACTAGGTTCTACTATGGTCGCATGCAACTTAGATACATTCTCAATATGAACATAATGATCTACAGGCAACAGGCTGATTGAATCAGGAAATGACAACTGAAGCAAAGACACATTCTCCTCAGAGGCTCAAATTGAGGGAATTTGCCTTCACTAGGTTAAGCCCACCTCGGATGAAGCGAGGCCCTCACCTAAGACAAATTCATCTCGACTTGATTGCCTCTCAGCTAGGCTGAACTTAACAGCCTTACAAGTCACCTTGACCAAACTGATGTCACCTAGGGGGAACTGCATGAGCCCCATCTCGACCTTGACCAAACACAAACCTCTTGTGCTCATTTGATTATATGCTCGCATTGTGGTCCAAGCCTAATTAATAAAATTTGGCAAACTAATTTTATTTGTTATATCCCAGCCATAACATTACTCTAGGACCAAATATCAATATTGAATATATTCTTAAAATGGAAGAAATTACATTCATAGTGTTGTATAGACTCATTGGGAGGTCCTGCCACTGTTTAATTCTTGGCTAAGTAATTTGTCTTTTTGATTGCATGTTGCATCATGAATCGAGATACAAGGCTCGCTGGCCTGTACGGGCCAGCATGTACAATGTATGGTTGTGTACATTGTCCATAGGTGCACATTGCATAAGATGTGCAAGGTTAAAAAAGTGTAGTAAACAACATATCTTCAAACCGTAGCTGCAGAATAACATGTGTATTAGTAGTGAGATGCATCTATAAAGCATGCATGCCTCGTCTAGAGATGATGTTATGCTGAGTTATCTAAGATGTCATATTGGATTAACCTTTTTCATTGAAAAAGTGTTCTTCATTTTATGTTGCTAGACCATCTTGGCCCTCTAATTGCGTATGCAAAGTGCATAGACAAGTTAATTCCTAGGGTTAATGCATTGATGTATTACCTTTGAGGCCAAAGAAGCGCATGTGCGCTCATTTGTACCCCTTGCAGAATATGATAATTTCCTCATATAATAATAGAAACTATTAGATAAAAAGAAATATGACAAACAAAGTATCAAGTGTACTTGGGAATATTGATTTAATCATTCTCTCAAGGGTTGGTACATTCAGAATGGTAAATTAGTGCCAAGGTACCAAATTTGGCCTGTTGAGTTGACAACATGTTCTTGGTTGTGATCATCTCGACTCAAACATGAATGAACTTGTTTTCTATATATGTTTTTATGAACTGATTCTACCTTGCTTCTATCCGTAATATATATGTTATCAGAATCCAAATGTTCCAGTGAACTTATATTGATGTGAATTTTTCTCTTGTAAATAGGATGGTTGCATTTGCTGGTTTGATTTGCGTTGTAAAGATGCTCTCTTTACCATTGATCTTGGAATGGAATCCATCTCTTGTTTATGTTTCAAAACAGGTTAGCTGATGTCCATTTTCCTATTGTTTTAAGTCATATACTTGGACAGAGTAACACACAAGCTAAACTCATTAATGTGTTTAGCAATTGGTTCAATTTATCAAAGAAATATGTTTATGGTGTTTTAGGAAATGAAGATATTCTCTATGCTTCTTTGGGAACAAAAGTCTTGTGCTTTGACATCAAGATGGTAAGTAGTTATGCATAATATGTTTGCAGATATTCTCACGTACAAGTATACTTATTTTTATGGCTTTAGCATGCATAAAAGTTGTGCTCATAAGGTACATCCAGATCCAGGTATTAATTAGGTTTTGACATGTTGTCAGGCTCTTGCTGTGCTCAAATCTGACAAATATGTGTGTGTGTTTCTATATATCTTTCAATTCTATCTTCATCAGTAAAAGTGTCACCTTTGATTTTCCTTAAAATATTGTTGCATATACTATTGATTATATGATGCATTGGTCACACAAATTCTCAACTTAACCTCTTTTATTTTAAGGTCACCCTTTGGACTTGCTTTTGCATTGCGTTCTCTTGAAAGATGATTACTACACATTTATGTTTTTAACTGTCATTTAAACTCCATAAATAAAAATCACATTTCTTATTTTATGCTGATTGTCATTAAACCCTCTCCCTTAATATTCAGTTATTTATAGGTCAAAATCAGGAAGGTCATATGAGATCTCTTGCTTGTATGTTTTAGTACATAGAGAATACCATTTCAGTTTTCTAAATGTCTTATTTTTCATCTTTCATTTTGTGAGCTACTGTTACTTAAATCATCCTACAATTTACATGTGCTTGTGAACTACTAACACTAGGACCAATTGAAATTTTCTATTTGCTATTATATGATTTTCTGCAGAGTAACACTAAGAACATTGGAGTTTCTAAAAGACTGTATTACATCAGGAAGAGTAGTTGATACACAGTTAATTTTGCAGCCATCTTCCTGGAAGCAACTTGAAACCTACTGCTTTAACAAAGATGAGATAAATCAGGTACTTAATATGGAGAATAATTTTGTTAAAGGAATTTGAATTTCAATATAAAATTTCTATTTTGGGGTGGGATTCAACTTCTTGTCATTATATTGGCATTGACAATTAGCTACAGATCTTTTTTGGGGTTTTGAGTACTTCACAATGTTTCTTATGGCATATAGGTTCACAGTAACTTTGTCAATAACTATATAACTTGGGATTTCTGAATATTAGCTGTTTTTGTGAATTTGTTCAACATATATGACAGTTAAGTTTTAAATTATTATATTGACTAGGCTCTCAAGCCTATTGGTATATTCATTGTAATATTTCCTTGCAGATTTCTTTCAGCATGAAGTCAGATTTTCTTGCTGCTGGAGATGATAGTGGTGAGGTTAAGGTACTTGAGTGTTGCAAGGGATTGCATGATATACTACCTCTGCCTTTTCCACATTATCATTGTTTTTCATTTGGCTCTGTTTCCATGCACATGTAGTATGCTTGTTAACTGTGACAATTAGTTGATAATTCCAAGAAACTATAGTTTCACCTCTAATACAAGTACAATTTTTATCACGGTTCACTTCTGATGATTTTAAATTAGGTTTAATTTTTCATCTCAATTATTTCAACTAAAAGTGTTAAAGGACTTCAAATTTTGTGATGACAGTAATCACATTGAGTTGAAAAGACCTTTGTTTGAAAAAAATGTTCAAATGATGTGCTTCAGCTGGAAACAGTTTGACTGCATTGTGGGACTGAAACATTTGGAATCAATGGCTTTGGACATGATCGGGACATAGATTAACAGTATGAAATATAAAGAAATTGGAAGAGAATAGAGTGAATACAAGTACAATTATGATTTTTTAAAAAAAAATAGCCTAAGACCTTTTCATTCATCAGCTAATAAAATAGTCAAATCAATTTGCATTATGGATTTCATTGAAGTCTATTATTATTATTATTTTTCATGTGAGCCTGCTCTAACCATCTATTTTGATCTTCATTTGGCTTTTTGCTTGAGGTATTTGTATTTCTTTTAAGTAGTTTTATCTATTTGTATCTTTTGACCTCTAAAATGTGGATCCTTGAATGTATGTCTTGACTATCTTTTCGAGTCAATGCTAAAGAAAGATCATGTTGACCATCTTCCAATCCCAGAAACTTAATTCTGTGACCCTATTTTACATTTCTTTACCATAAAAAATTATTCAATTAATGTAATCATGTGTTTGTTTGTTCTTTTTTTTCCAGATCATTGACACTATGCATCAAAGCCTCTACAAAACATTAAGATCAGTTCATACTAGTGTATCCTTTGTAAGTGCAAGACATGATTTGCATGATTATATCTCAAGTTATTTTCATTTTGAGGAATATATAAGAAGTTATTAAAGTTCTTATATGCAAATCAAATATTTTTTGCCCTTAGCTTTTTAACAGATCTGCAGTAGCGTGCAATTTATTCCCTGGAAACCTTGGACAGGTATATGCTTTAATAAAATTCAGCCCAAATGTAGAATTGATATTTCTATCCCCTTTGGCATCTCAAAATTTATTGCTTTTGAAGCACTTGTAAATCTTACCTTAAAATGAAGTTCATGGTGCCAATGTTTAGAATCAATCCGTTCTTTTTTGCCAATTTTCTATCACCCTTCTTAATATTCATTCATAAGATATAGTATGTTGTGCTATCAGTTTTCTGATCTCATAAATCTGTTTTCCCTGTTTCTGGAATCAGCAATAGGTATATTGTCTACCATCTTTGTTTTTTCCCTGCTTGATCCTGCTACTTTGGATTTGTATATTTGCATCAATAACTTAAAATATTCTTCTTCTTAGTCACTGAATTTTTTATAAAACCATCTATTTGCTGTCTGTAACTTTGGCTTTGGTTTGAAGCCTCAACATTAGCTATTTCTGCCCTTGCCACCTATGCCTGTTTTAAATCAAAGTTAGAACGTATGATGCTTCTATTGCATCCTAAATTTTCTCAATAGTAGACAAAAACTGTGCATCACAATTCAATCTTGTCCTTTAATCGATCCATTATAATGATCGTTCATTTTTATTTGAAATTTTGGTCCAAAATATTTGCTATAAGCCAACTCACATTAACTTCCTAGATTAGACCTGTATGGTCATATAACTTACCTATGTGTTTAGAGCATAAGTTAACAAAACAATTCCCTTAAAATTTATTATTTATTTGGCAGCTATAACTGGTGGTCTTGACTTGAAGCTTGCTATATGGGATTTCTCTAAAGGGCGGCCATACAATGTGATTGATTATGGTAGGCCCTTCAATTTTATAGATATCATTTGTATGTATTTACAATTTTTCTCCTCATGTATACTGGAATGGAAATTTTGTTACATACTGCTGAGCATGTTTGGATATGGACATGCCATTCCTTTAAAGAAACAAATTGCTATCATTGTTAAATTCAAATGACTTATGTATGGAATTAAACATCTGTAGCATTATAACTTGAATTGTATCTGCTGGAAGGTTTTGAGTTTTAGAGAGATTTTCAGTGATTGACTAAGTTGGTTTTTCTGAAAACTAATATGTTAAGACATTCTTCTTTCTACTGAAGGAATGACTGAACCTGATAGCAGTATTTCCACTGGGAATGCGGGGCAATGCTTCAATCCTGCTTTTGTTCATTCGATAGCAATACCTGAAGTAGATATCACGTGTGGTCCGAATAAGGTCTGTGCTGTTGCAAGAGGTGATGGTGTTGTTGATGTGATTGACTTGGAAGCGAGTCTAGCAACTTTGAAGTCGAAAAGCTCTTCTTTAACTAAGAGTGCTCAGAGATCAAAAAGAGATGAAGCACAATCGTCAAATACTCATGCAGTTTATCAAAATAAGAGCACACAGATAGATTTCAGTTCAGGAGGCCACACCGCCAGTGTATCTTGTGTGTAAGTAATTCAAGTCTTAATGGAATCTCACTAGTATAATAACTAAGGATGTTGGCTGGCACAGGTCATTTTCCTTGTTTGGCGAGTGTGGAAAGTTTCTGCTTTCAGGTGGAAATGATGCATCAGTGAAGTTGTGGGATTGGTCTAAATGTTTCTCTCCTGAGCAATCAAGCTGCAACAATTATTTGAGTTTGAGTATTAACTCGAAGAAAAAGGTAAAAGACCCGTACATAATAGTCGATTTATGCTACTGATTGAGTACTTATGATACCGTTCATCTAACCACTTTATTTTCTGCATCATTCTCTTTCTCCTTTTTCGATGACAATCTTGATTACTTACCACAATATCAATTTATGCAAGAAATGAAATTTTTGTTGTTTTAATTCTATTAGTAAGATTTTGTGAGAGTCTCAAGATATTCATGTGTAAGTTGAAACAGGATGCTATTTTTGAGTTAGAAATGATCAGAAATAAGATGGAAAACAAATAATTTTGGCTAGATACCAAAGACTTTCCAAGCATCTCAAGTAGAGTCTTCCAATGTTTTCAAGTTGAAAAGAATTATTCTGAGTTAACAATGGCCATCAAGGTAGCTAAAAACAAGTGATTTTGGTTAAAAATTTACACTAGAAGCTTCTTGGGAATCTCAAATGGAGTATTTTGGTATTATTGAGAAGAAAATATCTTATTTTAAGTTAAAAATGATGAAAAAGCATACAAATTGTTTTTTTGGGAGTCTCAAGTAGAGTGCTCCAGTGTTTTCAAGTTGCTATGAACTAATTTTGGGATAAAAATGTTCAAGTGCTTGCAAAATACCTTCTTGGTCCTTTTCAATCTGTTTCAACTCAAATTTACTCTGTGTAGCTCTCTGTCTGTCAAAGCCTTAGGTATCTTTTTTAGGCCCAAAATGATTAAATTTGTGTCAATGGAATAATTTAATTTAAAGCCAATATTATTTTGGATATGTAACATGAGGAGGTGCTTAGATTTGGTTAAGAATAATGTAGGGTGCATGATTTGAAACTCAGGTGTTCTCAGGGAAATCTTCCATTATTCAGCATCATGCCCAGTAGCAACAGGTCGGAACGATCTTGGACTCAGAATTTGATCAAATTCACATAGATATCTGATCAGAGTTGTAAGTTATTAAAGTTGATCTGAGTTGTAAGTTATTAGTCATTGTCAGTTCACAAGTCAACTTAACCTTTTTGGTTCATGTGCCACCCTTGTGAACCATGTTGTTGGAGATTAGGATTGATGTTGAGCCATCAATTTCACATAGAAATCCCATCTCTGTTTGACAACCCTTGAGGTTGATGACTAGGATTGATGTGGATCATGCCACATAAGAGATATTCTAAGGTTTGTTGTTATTGATTGCAATATGAAAAGTTTTATGCTTATTTGGAAGTTTGTTACTTGGTCATGAATTGATGATTAAAGATTTCTATTGACGTTTGAAACTTAAATTTTAAATCCTTGATTTGGACTTTTTTTTTACGTTGCTTTGCTTATGAGCGCATATTTGAAATTTGAAATCATGTTTAATTTTAATTATTGATTATGCTTCATTTCAACCTAGTATCAACTTTTTACCCTGTTCATGAGGAATAATATTAAATTTTATTAAATCATAGCCTTGTAAGAGTCTATGATCTGAGTAAATGAACTTTCATCCCATCTACATTGGAAGACCAAGTTTAACATCTTTTCATGGCAGATCAATTGGCTATGTACCACTCCTACTGACTCCGAAAACCTTGTTGTTTGTGATACGACCAAAGTAGTGAAGATTTATACTGTTGCATAGAAGCATGGATGCAAAGAACCAATCCTAGTTTGAGATGCTGAAACTGGAAGATTTATACTGTTGCATAGAAGAATGGATGAAAAGAGTTAATCCTACTTTGAGATTCTGAAGCTGGTAGCATTCACTGATTGCTTCGAATATTTTCAGGTTTTCTTGACATTAGTATTTATTAACACCTCGTAGCTTTAGCCATGATGCAGCAACCTTTTTCATCCATTTTGTTGCTTGTTCATTTGCTAACGTTCATTTAGCTTGTTCCATTATTATTATTTTGATTTTAATTTGGTCCTCTATCTTTCATTTCTATATCATTTTTGCCACATTTCTTTGATCTATATGGCAGTTGTAGTATTGGTTCATCTATGTGATATTAATTTACAGTTCAGAACTGTATTTTTTGTTTCCCCTTTAGCTCATTGCATAGCTTCTCTACCTTTTTCTAGATTATATATCTGTTTTTGCATGCTAAACGTCAACTTATGAATTCATTTGAGGTGTATAATAACAAAGTAGAAAACTAATCTAACACTAATAAAGTGTCTAAGATCATATAGAGGATTAGAGTACTGTGATCACTCTTACATTGGGCTCATGGTATCATCCATTAGATCATGGATGAGTATTGGCACTTAGAGCATGAGTATTAAGACGAAACCTTATTAATACCTTTCTTACTTTAAAATAACAAAAAAAGACTTGCCTAACCAAGACAACATAAACAATGTGTGTAGGTTGATAGTTCCACTATCCGACCTTAAAAGAGATATAGAGTGTCTGTTTCTTGAGTATGCACAATATTGCAAGTCATATAAGTTCCAAGTAGTGGAGCTTAACGACTTAATCAAAATTAATAAATCAAGAAAAAGATGTTCATTGATCCACATAAGAGTCATGGATTATGCCTAATTCAATTATGAATTCATAGCAATCCCCAAGTTTCTTCTTTTCTCAAAGAACAAACATTCAACCAAATTCAATTATAAATTCAAAGCAATCAACTATAAGTACTCTCTTTTGTGCACTTTGACAATGAAATTTTAGCTACTTGATCTCCAAGTCAAATAGATTAAAAGTTCTTATGGAAGAGTGGATGATCTTATGGTATCATAAAAGAAATTTGTATGGCCTCAATTCCACACCATTGCTAAAACTAATTAAGCTTAAAGAGAAAGAACAAGCCATCAACTTTGTTATATTAAACACTTAGACATTAATGTTCTACATCAACCAGATACTAATTAGAATCACTTAGAGCTTTACCTTATAAGAATTTGGCATATAGTGGCTACATGATTAGGGTAGTAGTGTTCCACATGATAAGCATGAACTTAACACTGTGTAACTGAAAGCTTACTTGCATGAACCAAGGTGTCAATGTCAACAATGACACCTTAACCTCTTCATCAAACGGTGGTTAGGCATGGTGACAATGTTTGTACTCTCTTGCTGATTCACATGTGGCTATCAAATCTGCTTTATCTTTTACCTTTTCCTGATTATGGAAGAAGACTCTTGACAGTTGATCCACAAGTTGTGTCATCAATCTCCACTTTTGCACCAAGCTTCTCTCGTGCAAAGTGTTCCACATTAGCATCGCAATTACAACTACTCGTTGTCAATCACTTTTACAACAGATATTACATACTATGATCACAAAGTTATTTTCTAATGGTTGAGGGTTCTGCTAAGTGTCGACCGACTGACCGACCGACCGACTGACGAAATGGCACCGGGAGGAAATAGATGGTTAAGTCATGGATTCCATGTCACTAATGTCATGGAGGATAGTAAATTAAACACAATTAGGAAGAAGTCTAAGGCTAATGTGTCTTTGTTATAGTTAGGTTTAGTTGTAGAATGGGACATAGGTCATTCTAATCACTGAGAAATTGCTTTTATGATGAAAATAAAATTTAAGCTGTCGAAGGAAAAAAAACAAAATGTTATTTGCCTAAACAATTCCTCTCTCCGAAAAACAAATACTATTACTATCAACAATTCCAATCGAATCATATATAAAAGACATATCTTTCTCTTCCATAGTCAAAATAGATTCAAGCTTTAGTCTTCTCTTACGATATGTTGAGAATTATTACGGTTGGTGCAAGGATCATAATGGTTGTCGCTATCTCTTAATTGTGCACTTAGCTTCGACCATAATAAACTGACTTTGAACTTGAATTTATCTTCAAAAATGTTTTCTACTTGTTATGAAAGAGATTTTTTTTTTGGATAATGGAGAAAATAATAGATGACATTAATGTGATATATTGAGGAGCACAAAAACTCATTTAAAACTATTGGAGATGCCTTAAAAAGACTCAAGTCCTTATGCTCTTATAGCACAACAATTTTTTTATGAAAGAAATATTTACAATATTTATTAGAGGCGAGCGAATAAACATTGGAGAGTTTTTTTTATTCTTGCGAATTATATGAACACGCATAGGTTATTATTTGTTACAGGTTTTAAAACATATAATAGAAAAAACTTCAAGAATATATATAACAATTTCAATTGACCGATCTGCAGTCGAATCGAATCTCTCCGCTGTCTCCCGTGAGCGGGCTGAGGTTGCTCATCTTGGTCATGGCGGCGGCGAAGTCGGCCTCGAAGGCCGAGGGGTCGGAGGCGTACAGCTGCACGAGAGAATATTCCGGCGTGGCGCCGCTGCTGTACAGCACCTGGTCGGAGTGGAGGAGCCCCCGGAAGGCGAGGAGGTTCTGGAAGTAGGCGTTGTCGAAGGTGCTGGCGGTCTGCACGTCGAGTGGCGCGAGGTTGTTGTCGCCGCCGGAGGCAGGGCAGCTCCGCCGCCGCTGGGCGGCGAAGGAGGCGTCGACGTTGGTGTCGCCGTTGATGTGGTCGCGGAAGTTGACGCAGCGGGCCCGGCCGATGGTGTGCGCGCCGGACAGCGCGGTCATGTCGCGGGCGCTGAGGCCCTTGGCGGCGAAGGCGGAGACGAGCTGCGGGATGCTGGAGGCCGGGGACGGGAGGTCGTTGTTGGCGTCGCTGATGCTGGCGGTGGTGGCGTCGCGCCGGCCTAGTCCCAGGGCCCACGACGGCCCACCGAGCTGCCATTGCCACAAGATTTTTTAGCTAATGAATTCGTCGTTCCTACAGATCCAAAACCGTCAGAATCAATCACCTGAGCGACGCACTCGCGCGCGGCAAGCGCGAGGATGTCGGCGCAGGAGACGGTTTGGGGGCACTCGATCTCCACCGCCGTCTTGATCGTGTCGATGACCTCGAAGCCGCGCAGCGAGTTGGCGTTCGGCCCTGCGCCCTTCTCCCCTACAAAACTCCCTTCGTCATCCAGCAGAACCGACCCATCGCAACCCTGTTCCAAGTCAAACCAAACTTAACGACGTGCTACTCAGATCATCAAACTCTCAAGAAAAAACAGAGAGATTAATTTTACATTAACGAAGCAGTCATGGAAGAAGAGTCGAAGTATGGAAGCCCCCACGCTCTGATCCATAATCAGAGCCGCACTCGTTATTAAGCTCACAGTGACCGGCAGAATCGGACATGTCTCGCTGTAGAACGACGGCGAAAGCTGGCCTCTCCCAGTCGAAACCAGCTGCAGCATAAACAAGAACGAAATGCCGAACCGACTTGAGGCCAACGCCGCCATGGCTATAGTACCCTGCAGATTCAGACGATGAGCTCAGAGGACTCGCGATTGATATATACTTATACTGCCTGCGTAATTAAGTTGATGGAAACGGGCAACGGCAGCACGAGGAGTGGGTGCCGATCGACTCAAATGTCGATTTCAACTATGTAATTCACGTTCATCCACTACTGTTTCCTTCTCCAGCTCCATCTCCTTTTTCTTGCTTCCCTTCAATTCTGATCGTGTAGCTCTGGATGTGATCATGGAGTCTACCACTCCATTTACCATTCCTTGGCGTTGCATGGGAATTAAGGATTTTTTTGGCGGAACAGAAAGGAGGTTCCAGCGTCAAACATCAACAGTAGCTAGCCCTGCCCAGGAGCTAGGGGCTCGTCGACGGCTGCATGTAGGCCCATGCACGTAACGTAATAATTAAATCGGCCACGTTCTTGATCATGGATGTCACTGTTAATGAGGTTTGTGCATAATTTAGTATTAATATATATACATATCTAGTGAGCATCATCACCGCAAGACACGGTTGGCTTAGAGATAAGGTCAAAGGGAGACGTTGACTATAAGGGCCCTGCTCTTTGGATCTGGTGGATCGGAGAGGTTAAAGTAACAGCCAACTAATTGATCTATCACCGTCGACGATTCTATTCCCCGGCCAGTTTGGTACGTAGTTTGTTTCTGAGAGACGGCAAATCTTTTTGTTCAGTTATGTGCTGAAAGTCGAAGAAAGTACATCAGCAGGAAGTCACTAATTCTGACAATATTCTCTATACATCATTGTTCGATCGGCCAGTTTAACAAGCTGAATAGCTGCAATAGAGTAAAGTAATGAATAGATTGATGGGGAAGTACTCGTGTCTGTTGCTATCGCAGTAGGGAGGTGGAAGATGAAGTTAAGTGCATGAGCCCCCCATAAGGTCTCTTAATTAATTTCTGGATGAATGAAGATGCTGACGGATTTATATATAAAAGGGTATTAGAATATTGCATCAATGTCATTTAGCAAAAAAAGAAGAAGAATATTGCAATGTTGAATCATTTTGGATATTAATAGTGTTTGGCTCTTTAATTAATTAGCTAGTGCATGAGATTAATTTTCTAAGGCCTTAGCTTGCTTCTAAACATGATAATTAGATACTTAATGGTGGAAATTTGGTTATGATACTAATTGTACGTCACCTATGTTGCAGTACTTAACTTAACGTTGCTAATTAAGTAAACCTAGCTAGCTAGCTTACTAGAGATCGATCTGAAAAAGTACTGTTTAATTCGAGATTGCATGATGAGAAGATTTTAGAGAAACGTTTAGAATCATTCTAAGAAAAAGATTAGAAGAAAAATCGATTAAGACCATAGGAAAAAAGGATGAAACAAAAAATAAATCAAAAATGTTTCTTAGCCTTTGACACAATGCTTAATTTTAAAGATCTAATTCCTAGTATCCCTCTCAGATAGCCTGCTTAGTTGGTCTGCACATATATATATAATATGTTTAGGGGCATGAATATGAAAGTTTCAATAGATTAAATTTAAGCCTTGGGACAAAATGATAATTGTTGTCTTGTTGATCTACAAGATTGAGAGCAAAAAACAAGGAAATACTTAATTAAATCGTGTGTAATATATTTTCAAATATGTGGTGCGACATGCCCAAGGGGGCAAGCTAATTGTGCACTCTTCATTGAGTTGCCGACACATTGTAACCCTTTCCCTAACTCATTAATTAATCTCCAACTACTACCTGTCTCCATGATCACTTGCATAGTGATATGCAACTCATGATTGCCAATTCTTTAAGCTTTTCTTTTTTATTTTATTTTTTCTTGTGATGGGACACATGTAGAGCCAGCAAAAGATAACACATATATATATATACTCAAATACTCAAATTAAGATATTAATTTTAAATTTTTGGTATTTTATATAAAATTCAACGTACAATACTTCTCATTGGACTTGCAGGGCTAAATAATGACCACAAAATAACTCCCATTATTTTCATAACTGTAGTTATATATATACACTAGTCACTACAATCTACAATAATAATAATATAAAAAAGATAAGACTTTATTCTTTCTGTGATCTCTTCTTTGAATCATGACGATCGATGTAGAGTACGAGCAACTCATATAATCAATCCATGACAACATTTGATCAGCAAGTTCGTCTTTTGTATATATATATAGATAGATAGTTAGCTAACCTAACAGTCCTTGTTTAACTCGAGGGCAGTTGAAGAAACTAATTAATTTCAACCATTACGAAAGCACAATAACATCACAAAGAAACTTGGAACCACCTGAAGCTTAACCTAATGACGAGTTTTTCAAAATCCACTCTCATGCATAGATATGTTATCGTTGAAACTGGCCAACTGCATGCCACATTATGATTTCATTAATTAACTTGACAAAAATATTTTGTATATATATATATATATATATGCAAGAGAAGTCTCTAAACGTTTAGAGAGTACTACGACATACAGATCAAATTAGTGTTTCATTAAGCTTGTTGTTGGTTAATTCATGGCTTTCTACTGCAGCAGATTGCTTGGATTGTTCCTTCTCTGCAGCAGTAGTAGTGTGGTGGGCTACGTTCGTGCCCAGTTCCTGTCGCCTGACTTCTACAATAGCAGCTGCCCCGGGCTGCTGAGCATTGTGCAGGCAGAGATGAGGAGGGAGGTGGCGGCGGAGAGCCGGATGGGTGCGTCCGTTCTTCGACTCTTCTACCACGATTGCTTCGTCAACGTACGTATACATCTATATATGCATGCATGCATGCTGGCTGGCTATTAATGTGAATATATACATGCATTGGTCAGGGCTGTGACGCGTCGGTGCTGCTGGACGACACGCAGGCGTTCGCCGGCGAGAAGAACGCGGGTCCCAACGGTCGGTCGTTGCGAGGCTACGACGTGATCGACGGCATCAAGGCGAAAGTGGAAGCAACGTGCGCCGCCACTGTCTCCTGCGCTGACATCCTCGCCCTCGCGGCGCGGGAAGGCGCCGTCCTGGTGATCGATTTTGTCTCTCGCATTTTTTTTTTTTTTGCAAATTAAGATTTGTAATTTGATTTATTTAATTTGTGCGACTTAATTTGCATATATATGTAGCTCGGAGGACCTAGTTGGAGGGTGCAGCTCGGCCGGCGTGACGCGACGACGGCGAGCCAGAGCGCCGCGAACAGAGAGCTCCCCTCGCCCTCCGCCACTCTCAACGACCTCGTCTCCCTTTTCGTCTCCAAGGGCTTCAGCGCGAAGGAGATGACCGCCCTCTCCGGGGCCCACACCCTCGGCTCTGCTCGCTGCGTCAACTTCCGGTCCCACGTATACGGCGACGCTGACGTGGACCCAGCCTTCGCGGCCAAGCGCCTGGGGAACTGCCCGGCCGTCACCGGCTTCGGAGACGATAACTGGGAGCCGCTGGACGCGCAGAGTCCGGCCGGGTTCGACACCGCGTACTACCAGAACCTGATGCTCCGGCAGGGGCTGCTCCGGTCCGACCAGGAGCTCTTCAACGGCGGCTCGCAGGACTCGGTGGTGAAGATGTACAGCAGCAACGCGGCGGCGTTTAGGAACGACTTCGCGGCGGCGATGGAGAAGATGGCGGGGATGAGCCCGCTGACGTGGCCGAATGGGCAGATCAGATTAAACTGCAGGAGGGTCAACTGAAAATTATAATAACAATAATGATGATTATTATTATTAAATCGTACAATTGTTCGTGATTGTGTATGTTAATTACATTTCAATTTTTGTTTTGGCGTTTGATTTCTACTATTAATAGTTTTGTTATCATGTGTTCCAAAACGACGTTATAGAGAATTTTTAAACATGTTTATTTTGAAGAAACAACAGCATCTATAACAATACTTTTAGACAAGTATATTTATATAAATTTTATTTATTTATATAATTATTAATTATTTTTTTATTTATGGATATTTATCATGATTTCATATTACCTAATTGAAATATTTAAATAAGTATATATATATTCATACTATTTTAAATATATCTTTTAAAATTTTTTTAAATACAATCTAGACTTTCTCTTTAATATTTTTATTTTTAATCAAATCCAAAAAAAAATCTTAGAGGCAAATACTTTTATGCATACATTTTCAAGTTTATCTATATCATACTCTATTCTTATAAAATGATATACACGGACTAAAAAACCCCCAAGTGCTACATCATAAATACACTCGGAGCATAAATAATTGTAACCGTGTGTATATTTATACATGTTTTACTAACTAATCAAATATCTTGTTGTATAAACCTAGTTATATGAGATAAGTCTATTATATTCATAATATTGTTATATTACATGACTATATAATATTTATTTTTTTTTATTTTATAGTATTATTTATTTATTATGATATTGTAAGTCTAGAATTTCTATTTTCCCTAATTACAATCAATCATATAATCATAATCTAGATCCTCATTATTATTATTTATTATGTTATATATGTTTCATATATGTACGTATATCTACGTGACTTTCATTTTTTATTATGTCTTTGTTTCGTACCTCAATTTACTAACTGTTATTTTATAAAAAATTTATTGAAATTTTAGATTAGATACCTTACTATCATTAAAAAAACACCTAACTCTCATATCCATTTCAATCATATATCATACAAAAATCTTCAAGGCAGCAAAATAGAATTTCCATCACCATTGTTCCGATTTTAATACAGGATGGGTCAAATCCTTGACAAATCATGAAAGATTGATTTTTAAAGATGATGTGGTAATAACTTTTGAAATAAAGAGATGATAGTCGGTTAAAAAAGTCAGCAAAAGGAGTCAGAATTGGCAGGAGAAGATTTAGTAAGAGGTTAGAAGAGGGTTAAAATACACATTGGTATACGATTGCTCCTCTGACGCTCAAGTTAAAGTAGAATGGAGAAATGAATGGAGAATATGGAATGTTACTATGAGTTCAGAGATTGCATACCTGCTATTGGAGAGATACGAAAGAACTTGTCTTTTTATTAATGGATGTCTTCTTTTAATGTGCGTATCTTTTTATATGTATAACTGATGTCATAACTATTGTAATTGATACTATCTTTCATATAACTTTTTGTAATTGATATCATCACTAATTATATTGATGATGTAATTGTTTGAATGATAATATCCTGAAGTTGGCTGAATTCCCTTTTGAGGTTCTTAGTCTTTTCTCATGTAGAACATTAAAAGTGATATGATTTTTTTAATATGAGCTGCTAGACGATTCAATCTCTTTTTATAACGGATCTAAATTAGGGAGAGACGATTCAACTTATTTCTATAATAGATTTGAATTAGAGAGAGATGTTTCAACTTCTTTTTAATTAGAGAGAAACAATCCAACTTATTTCCATAACAAATCTAAATTAGGGAGATCATTTGACCTTTTAAAAAGAGGTTGCTAGCTTGAAGAAGCATGAAGAGCAACAGAACAAGAGAGAGATAGAGAGAGTATTAGACTGCCCTTTGATTGAAGAGCATCGCCGAGCTCACAATTAGCTAGCTCGATCTCCATCTAATTGACAGAGTTGTAGTCCATGGCTAGGTTCTCAAATGCGTTCATGACCATGGTCATGCTCTGCTGTCATAGGTCTCGGATGGCTTCATGGTCA
>JBBMKF010000100.1:8644812-8667054 GCA_037834155.1 Curcuma caesia
TATATATATAAAAGTATGTACTTTTTGAATCTATTGTGTAATCAATTTGATATTACGAAAGTTTCTAACCGACCGACCACCAGAGCAAATTCAGAAAGCACCGATAGATCCTGATGGACGATCTAACATCATGAGTGATTCGAGTACCGCGATGTATGAGATGTCTTATGTAAGAAATTAGAAATTGAATCATTGTTGCATGAGAGATGGTTTGGTCTTTACCATCGCACAAAGTTAAGGGCGCGTGGGTTGACTCTATATTTTTTTGAATAATCCAGGTATCGAATTATTTGAATCAACTAATTCTAAAGGTGACATAGTTGGCCCTATGAAAAATTTTCATCGGATATTAGGATAAATTGGGAAATGTGAATGATACCTTTCTTTGCAACCAACGTTTTAGGGTTATTTTCCCATCGAAGGAAATTAATCCATAGTACTTTGTAATTAGGAATCGACTTGTAGATGCTTGATTAACTGTGAAAATATTTTATCGTTGTACTATAGTCCTAAGGCCGTGGTTCGACTTTATTTTTTATGATAATTTAAGGATTCAACTCTTTGAATTGATTAATTATAAAGTCATCCATCACTATAATAAATGAAAAAGTAGAAAGACATATTGTTATGCCGTCAGTATTTTAAGATTATCTTAATATTGAAGAAAATTGAACTGTGTGAGATCTTTTTGGCAAATAGGTGAGAATGATGGTTTGATTTGATCAGATGGTGATTTTTTTAAATTATTGTAGACTTTTTTTTTAGTTTTAATTTTATTAAATGTAGATTTGAGATGGATTTAGATCGAATCCAATAGACATATATTTGAAATTAGGCCTTCAAATTTAGGCCCAATTTTATTAGTAGGATTCTGAGCCCTTGTTGCAATTTGATTTTTGTTGTAACTGATTGTGAGATCATGACAATTTTTTGCTTTTATAAAAAAATAACTCTACATTCATGAGAAATTTATTGCTTACAAAATAATAAGATAATATTATGAATCATTTTATTTCCATTTAAATAAAACTCTCTTATTACACAGATGTGAAATATATATATATATTTTTAATGTTATAATTGTAATATTTAAATTTAGAATGATAAACAAGTAAAAGAATATATTATAATAATTAGCTTCCACGTAAGCACGCATGAATATTTAATTCGGTTTAACGAAAATTAATTTTTCCTACCAAATCAATTGCATCATCCAGTGTCGGTGTGAAAATAACCTCCTCATTTACTTCCAATCGGACGGTCCCAAACAGCCTAGGACACTTCATGAGGTCGTTACGTCCGTCCGATCTCAAGCTTTCGGCAAGCTTGGCTTTCCGGTGCTCCGCCCAACTCACTGTAAAATAATTAAGGAGATCCAGCGGAGGAGTCAAAGGGTGGAGGAGAAGAAGCCGGGGAGGTGACCGGACCTCGCCGTCCGCCCAACTCTCCTCTCTCGCTTTCGGACCTTCTGACCTGTACCTGATCCGCCGCCGCCGCCGATGGGGGTCCTCCGCGTCGCCGGGTCGCTCGTTACGTCGTTATTCCTCGTCAACGTCTTCTTCTCCAGGGTGGCCTACTTGGCCGCAGCCGCCGACTCGGAGGTAGTCAATGTGACGGAGGTTATCAAGGGGGAGTCCGCCAAGGAGGACAGCTTCGCCGACATGATCGACCGCGCGCTCGAGAAGGAGTTTCCGGAGAACGAGCAGAATGGTGGAGGTTCGTGCAGATCTGAGTTCTCAGTTTGTCGTTCTTTTATTAGCCGGATTGAGTTTGTTGACGTGTGGCAATGCGTTCCGGAGGTAGATCGTTAGGGGTTCTTGGAGGCTTGACCTCTGCTTTCTAATGCTTGGTCACTTGGTCCTTGATATGGGGATGAATTCAGAAACTCCCATTTTAGGTTTTAAGGTCCCTTGCGTATTCTTTCTTCGTTTTCTCGTATTTTCTGGTAAGAAGTTCCACTATGTTCGATGTTGAAATTGTACCATTGGACTAGTTATGTCTCTTGTTGGAGAGTCTGGTTGGTCGGCTGCGTTAGGGGTTGCTTTTTCAGGCTCATTTAGTTGTTAATTTACGAGATCTGATTCATTGGCTTTAAAATTTAAGCTTGCCTCACCTGATATATGTTAATTCAGTCAATTTATCTTCCTTATACTTGTAAATCAGGCCTTAGTAGTTCATAAAATGATGTTTCTGATTCTTCATCTTTTAGCCGTAACATTATTTGCCTTTGTTATTTCTGTGAGATATATTGAAGGAAAAGTTCAGTCTAACCATTTTATTTATTCTGCAGAAACTGACCCTGGTGGCTTCAACAATAGTGTTGCTGAAAACCAGGTATAGTTTATAAAAAAGTTTAGATGGGTGTTTTCATCAAAGATGAGTTTTATGCATAAGTATCTGTCTTTTAACCTTACTCTTTCAGTTACAGATGAGTTAGCTTTTTCCTGCATCTTTGTTTCTTGTCATTCTTCCCAGCAAGTATGAAGCACAGTCTTACATTGTCAACATGCCTTTGTGAGAATTAAAAGTTAAGTCAATGTAGTTGTAGGTGTTTGATGATGATTTTATCGGTTGTATTTACCATGCCCCGTATTTTCAACTGGAGTTAACTTTGTTTCTTATTCAAGCTAGATCTCAGTAGGAGGCATATTACCAAGCTGGAAATCTAAGTTGTGAGGATAACATTTTGTACCTTATAAGTCAACTTTCTCATCTTGTCAGCGGTATCTTGCAGATGGAGTTAAATATTTAGAAATGCCTATAACAGATATCTTGGTGTTAATTTTGAAAGATCTGTGCCTACTGATTGTGGTGTATAATTGCAGCAGTTTGGGCTGAACATAACAAGCTTGGAAATATTGATAGAAATTTTCAGATGTTTTGCCTAGTTGCCATGTGTTATAAAGAATAGAAGCAAGGAAGAATGATGACAGAAACCTTGCTAAACAATTGATTTGTGTATACAACTATTTCAGACAATAAAAACTATCTCTAACAGTTATTGGCGAGAATGAACTAGTTCATTGTTTAAATCTATTTTGACCCTATTATTTGTATTATTAACTGATGTTACTTATCATCTGGTCTTTGCTATAGCACCAATCTTGATGCTAGCATGTGTCTGTCATGAAGTTCCTGGATGTAGATTATTGTACTTTTTGAATATGTTCTTTTGACGTTTGTAATTCTGTCCTTTCAAAGATTTGTAGTTTCTTAAGTTTTTCTTGAGGTATATTCTCATCCTTACAATGCTTCCTATTCATAAATTGAAATGTCGTAGTGTCAAACATGGTCAAAACGTACCATTTCAATAAATTACAAAAACTCGATATTTCTAGACACGTTTAATACTTCCTGTGCCACTGTATCAATCATGTAGATGAGTATTGTGTCATGCCGACACTTGACACCCCTTGATATGCTACAATATTCGCTAAGATGAATTGAGATAATATTGTTAACTTTTTTTTTTAAGCTTATGTCTGTACAAAGTAATATAGTACCATTTCAGATGGAACATGAACATTTAAGTATATATTTGTCTTATCTTCTTTTTCTTCTTTATTTCCTTTCTACTTCCATTTCTAATTCATCACTGACATCATATATCAAAACATCAGCATGATGTTGAAATATTATCTTTCCGGTCAAATATTGAAACTCCAACATGACTCAAGATTTTGAACCTTGTTCTCAACAACTGCATTGCTTTGTGATGCTGAATTCACTGTGGACTCATTACATGAATACATGAAGTTCCAACAGATTTACTTTTCATTATTATTATTATTATTATTTATTCATTTTTACCTAACTTTATTTACTGAGGCACTAGCAACAATATGTATTTTGAGAACTTAACAGTGATAATTCTTCTTTTGTATACTAGGCAGTTCTGGAGACTGTAGCCAGAGTCACTACAAAGAAGAATGAAACCAAAGAGGAAAAGTATGTGCTCCTTTCTTTTAATGTATATTTTATTTACATTTCTATTCTTTTAAAGGGCTTGCATAAAGTTCAATAGAGGGATAAGATCAATATATCCGACTTCGAGTATTTGGGAATATGGACCACACTGCTTGATTTATTTGTAAATGGCTGTAAAATTGTTTTCCACCAAATGACTTCCTTAAACTATCTTATTTTCTCTCTAGGTCCTTTCAGTTTCATGATGTTTTTAATCTGGATAATGAGAACCGAGTTGAAGACATTCCTACCTTAATAGATCGGAAGGTATAATGAATACTTGTCCAAATTGCCAAAGTGTGAATGTTAGATAATTTGTTGCATGCACTGATAAAACTAGTGAATCTTTTCTGTTTTCAGTTTTGCCTATGTACATTTACCTTTCATCATTTAGAGTACTCAATTTTGAATGTTCCTTGTTATAACAGGATAATGTCTTTATCATATCAAATCCAAAGTCAAAGTATCCAGTATTACAATTAGACCTGAGGTAAATTTTCTAGATTATGATTGTGAAGGTTTTATTAGAATGACTTCTTTGACTTACATGCTGTAGATGAGCTGTGCAGGTTGATTTCTGATCTGGTGGTCGTTATTGTATCTGCAACATGTGGTGGAATCGCATTTGCCTGTGCTGGACAACCAGTGAGTATTGAAAGTATTAGAAAATTGTGTTTCTTTATCCGTATCATCTCCATTGACTGATTAATAAATTTAGCCATCTATATTATTTTCTATATCTACTCTGCACTCAAGTTGCAGTTCCCTTTACTATATGTTTTAAAATCTACTAATTTATGAAGCACTTCAGGTAATTACTGGCTACTTGCTTGCTGGATCTATCATTGGACCAGGAGGCTTTCGCTTTATTAGTGAAATGGTGCAAGTAAGTTGCTTTTACTTTTGTTGAAAGGCTACTCTGAAGTTAAGCCAACTCTGTTGATTGAGTTTGATGACTTTATATTGTAACCAAAAACTAATCTCATTTGTTCATCAGTGTTATTTATATCTGGCTATGATAATCCACTTTTACAAATCAAAAGAAACAAAGAATGCTCTTGAATATTTTTCTGTGAACTATGCTCTACTTATGAACTAGATTATGATGAAACCCAACAAACATTGCTTAGAATCAGTATAAAGAACTTTGCAAAGATTGGCAATGTTGCAAACAACTTGTGGTAGTAATTAATATCAATATTTTTTTATCCGACTTGTCATATTTTTATTAAGACATTGGCTACTATCTATGTTGTTTGTACTTAGCAATCGTCTTTGGCATTACTTCATGTAGGTTGAAACAGTAGCTCAGTTTGGTGTAATCTTTCTTCTTTTTGCTTTGGGCCTGGACTTCTCCATAAGTAAGGTACTTTGTCAAAAAATTTATACTTGACCTCAAAGTTACTTGGAAGTCATAAATCTTGATGTTATTATAGTTGCTCTGTCACTGACACTGCATTTACAGATTAGAGTTGTCCGTGCTGTGGCTATTGGTGGAGGATTTCTCCAAATTCTACTATTCATGTGTTTATGTGGTATAATTGCATCGGTATGTTTACAAGTTACACAGTGTTTTTATTGGAATATCCTTTCTACTATCAAATTTGATTCATACTAATGTACCTACATTAGCTCTAGTTTATGCATCGTGGCTGCAAAATGAAAGTCATTTCTTGCCTTTTGCTTTCAGAAAGTATACAGGCTGTATTAGAAAAGGCTCAATCTATAACTCCATATTCTAAACACCATGCTAAAGTTAGATATATTCACAATTTTTGCACCATATTGACTTAAATTATCACAAAATCTCTTGTAACAATAATAAAATGGCAAATAAATTTTAATTCTAAAGTAAAACATTTATTTTGGATCTATGTTATTTATGTGTACTTCATTCATCACATGCTTGCTGCCTATTTGCCATACTCTTATGGCATCTTGATTCAAGTATGGCTTAGGTTTGTTTGAGCAAATGGAATATAATAATAATAATAATAATAAGAGGTTGCCAGCATTACATGGTTGATTTATACAATGTTATGTATACTCAAGTAGAAGAATTTTTTTCGTGGGGCCAACCGTGTGGAGCCGCTGGGGTGGCGGATTCCACCTTTTTGCTGAAGCTGAAGTAGAAGAATTTTGCTTTACTTTGTTCTAGTTCAAAATTTTGGACATTTACAAGCAGCAGTTAAAAAGAATTTACAAAGTGGACTCTTGGAATTAAAATGTTTTTTTACTTATTTTCTATGCATGGAATCTTTGGCATAGAGCTTGGAACATTGTCATCAATATTTTATTTACAAGCTGCCTATTACTGTTCTGGTAATTGTTGAAATTTTACTTTAATGTTTATGTAGCATTGTCAGTCCCGCTATTTCTCCTGTATTTGCTGTTTGCTTTGTGGATGTAGTTAAATTAGTGTGTTGAAACTGTATGAATATCTAATTTCAATATATAATACTTTGCTACACTAATCAATGGTTAGTGGTATATTCTTCATATGACTTTGTTTTTCAGTTATGCGGAGGCAAAACTTCGGAAGGGATATTTGTTGGTGCCTTTTTATCTATGTCCTCAACCGCTGTGGTGAGTTTCTGTTTAGATCATGATGTTAGTTAGAGGGGGTTTTTCCCTCTTTGAGAATATAATGATATATACTTCAGAAGTTAATATTAACAGTGTCTCTTGCTTAGTAATCCTCTGTTCTTAATTTCTTATCATCTACATCCCATTTCTTAAAATTATTTGAGAAACCAAGAAATGGATCCTGTAAAAAAAGAATATAGAGAACTTGTTTTATTACAAGGGATAACCCTCTTATTTATACATGAATATAACAACTTATTCTAGGAGAATTACTAGGAGAATTATTCTAACGGATTATTTATCCTAAATATTCTAACAGATCCCAAACAGTGTTTGCATCAATGTCGTTTCGTGAGTTTAAATGCTTACAAATGACATTTTCCCTGTGATTGAACTTGAACAATCATCGCCTTTAAATTTTTAGTACACCCACATGTAAAGTAATATTAATGAAAATAGTCCAACAGATGAAAATATTCTTGTTGAACTATGTAATATTCAAGTATTATTTCTTTTATTGTGCCCTTTTATTTTAAACTTGGTCCTTGTAGAGAGGTTACAATTTGCAATAAGCAACCAGAGGCTTCTGATCATCAACTAGCTACACTGGCCCAAATGATTCGTTTCAATTTATAGGTTTAACAGCAGGTGCATCATCTCTATGTATTGAATAGGTAGTCTTTTAATCAAATGTTCCTCTGTAACATGATGAAATAATTCTTGTTTTTTTGCAGTTTAGATGCCCAATGTTCTTCTAAACATTAGTACCGTACATCCTGGTTTACTTGAAAATCATCATTCATTGAAAGCATTTGAGTCTAAGTCCCATTGAGTAGAATTTTGATAATAACGAACCTGGCGATGCAGGTTTTGAAGTTTTTGATGGAAAGGAACAGTATTAGTGCTCTTCATGGTCAAGTTACAGTTGGGACACTCATACTCCAGGTACTAGGATTAGTCTTGAAGAGTTTCTTCTAGTCCTTTTGTGACAAGTGTTCCACAGCATAGTTGCTGTTTGCATGAACTGGGATATTAATAAAATTTTAAGAAACTTATAGGAAGTGCTATGCTAATTTCTTGAGATCATTGAATTTATGTTTGTTCTGGTGGAAACTTGTGATAGGATTGTGCTGTTGGCTTGCTGTTTGCACTACTTCCCATTTTGGGTGGCACTTCTGGTATTTTCCAGGGGCTTATGTCAGTTACCAAGTCGTAAGTAGCATACTGTTCCATAGGTTATTTAATCCAGTATTTTTCATCTCAAATGTAATTGTTTTAATTTCATGGAGTTATTTTTCTATGTTAACTTTAGCCAAAAGATATAGCAAGTTCTTTTTATCTTGACATTGAAGTCTAGTCTAGTGTTTTTTTCCTTGTACCTTGTTTGAATTTCCAGTAATTTTGTGTGTTTGTGCTAAGGAATTGCTTAGAGCTATTATATCAATCCGTGATCCATAGTATATGGACATTATGCTGTCTTCTAACATATGGAGGATCTATATGTTAGCTATGTCCAATAATCATTTATGATGATAGGGTTAAATCCTATTAACACAACATTTTGTTTTTGTTAAACTGAACATTAATTAGCTTCTATTTTAGCATTTAAATTACTTTGTCTAGTTGTTTAGAAGTTGTGATGGGAAATTATTCTTGAATTTACCTTTATAACGAATTCCTTGCCAATTGGGTGTTGAAAGATGGTTTCATATAGGTATAGGCTAGAGTGTCGTCTAATTAGATGTAAAACCATTTACACCTTTTGGCAATAGAAAAAAAATAATAATAAAAGGTGTTTTTTTTGTCATATTTTCCAAATTTATGGAGGATGAGAAATTGAACATGCATGCTTGTATGTAATGCCTCCCCATTTTCACATACTACCAAAGTATTATATGCAATAATCCACATATTTCAAAGATAATTATGGAAATAGATATATATTTTCATAATCATTGATGCAGTCTTTTATAAAAGTGAAGCATATGAATGCAATTAATCACATACCTATGTGCAGCTGCAAGAGATGCATTAAAGATTTTGACACATTTGAATCTCCTTTTCTTAGTTGCATCTGGCATTACCACTACTCTAGCAAATACTTGCAACCTTATGATACTCATGTGTCAAATATGCATTAATAAAATTAAAGGATGATTAGTAGACATAAGAGGCAAATTCAAAGAAAATGCATGCTTTGTACATATCTAACATGTGTGTATTTCAAAACAATTATTTACCATGCTTTCCTTACTATCCAAATTAGAGTATTATTTTATTTATATTGTTCATGCCTGAGATGATTTATTTAAGTGCATCATATTACATATCAATCAAATGTAACACATACCAACAAACTCAATTAAATATACTGCATTTACAAACACATTATGCAATGAATATCATAAATGTTACCATGTAAATCCATGATGCCACTATGGGATGTAGTCTAATTTAAATGTATACTTTTGCTCCAGATGTTGCATCGTATGCAAGTCAATTGCTTGCATTTGCATTGAACTACTATGGGATGTAGTCTAATTTAAATGTATAGATTCAATAAGTCAAATAATTAAATGAGTTTAAAGAAGTAGAATCTAGAGATAAGCTGGAGATATGAGCATTGATAAACTTAATTAATAGAGATAATTCAATAAGTCAAATAATTAAATGAGTTTAAAGAAGTAGAATCTAGAGATAAGCTGAAGCTCACTCTTCTGAGGCAAAGTTTCAACCTTTTTCATTGGATTGATTTCAATCTTATACGATTCTACCCCCAAGGATGTAATCGATGACTTCTACTACTAGCACATCAGTGTGGTGGCTTGGTGTAAGACCATTTCAATGTTCCACATCCTAGATTTCTAACATAATTATGAAAATATTAAAGAACTAAAAGGGGATGAACGTCAGAGAAGTCATCACTACTTTTGACTAGGACTGCTGCTGCATCATGATAATGGATTGACTCTCCTTTCATAATTGGGGATGTACTTTGTCCGCTTAAGATTACCCCTTATTGGCAAATCATTTTTTCCTTATCCCCTCGATTTCTGTCCTTACCCCTATTAAATTTCACAAACAACTATATTGCATGCTGTGGTGATAGTTAAAACTGCAATCTAAATTTTATGATCTCTTTCCGTGCCTTTTCTTCTTTAGAAAGATGATCCAAGATGAGTTGCATGAACTTCTCAGTTCAAGGTGCATCCTCAAATGCATACTCCAAGACATTTCACTGCAGTAGTGTGCATCCTTGAATGAGATTGTTGTAGTACTTATTGTCATATTTCTTCAAGATCTTTGAGTCTAAAGGGATGAGCTGTTGTCCCTCCCCTGATGGCAGGCTCAAGTACATTAAATTCAAGAAATCAGAGAATTTATTGTAGCGATTAAATTCCTTCAAGGTTTTGATTTGATCTTGGTCTTGAGCCTCCCTCTGAAGCTAGGCATCTGACCTCCAATTGTGTGACTGCTTATAATGATTAGTTAACAAATTTGTGAATTAAATAAGATTTTATATGTTGTGAGATTGCAAAACTAGTTGGTACTCGAGAAGTGGATCCACATGGTCAAAGACCATACACCTGGAAGTTGGAGATGTACGAACTTTGGGACATGTATCTTCTTTTTGGTCTTACTCAACCTCTTTCTTTTGGCGAACCTTTTCTCCCAAACACACCTTCCATGTTGACACACCTTGGTACACAGTTGAATCAATGAGTTAGGAAGGTTAATCCCTACAAGAACTCATCTCTGAATTTGAATTTGCCTGGTAGCGGTGTGGTTGTGCAACTCCATAACTCTAGGTCATCCATCAAAGCAAGAAGGCATGAAAGAACTGATGAGTTAAATTACATTTTTACCTATCCCGGAATGTAATAATTTAGTTAGGCTTATTTAAATAATATCATAAAAAGAGGCCGATAAACTACTGACATAGTTAAATCTCACATGGACAAAGTGCAAGGAAAAAATTTTCTCAGATGTCAAAGTGAAAAAGGGATATATCTCATGTGGGCAAAATTGTACTTCCCTTAAAATGCATTGAATATTTGAAGCACTTTAACAGTTTCATCTTTGGTTTAGGTTAGCGAATTGATCATTCAGTAACTTGTATCTGTGCAGTCAATCTGAATTAAAGGGTTTCAATATGCACTGTGCACAGATTGTAATTGTAGTACATTATTTTTTGGCTACTCAGCCACTGCTTTTAGTATTTGATAGTAAATTTATACTCAGATTGTGAATACTACATTCTTACAGGTTCTTCTGCTTCATATTCACATTTTATTAATTGTTGTGCTCCTGTTCATGAAAATGTCACCAGGTTGATTATGCTGTTCACTTTTTTAGCAATTCTTTCTATACTATCTCGTACTGCTGTTCCATGGTTTCTCAGGCTGATGATCAGTCTTTCGTCTCAGGTACTTTCAACCAAGTAACAAGCTGTTTGTGCAAAATTTTATGACCTTTTCAATTATATGTTTACAATGTGCATGTCTTCTGTGCAGACCAATGAACTTTATCAATTGGCCTCTGTCGCATTTTGTCTACTGGTTGCTTGGGTTTGTTCTATATCCCTTTGGTTATTTAGTTTTATCTTTTGGATAATTTCTCCATGTTTGGACAATTTTTTTTTTAATGTTTTCAATTATTGTACTAATTTATTTAATTAAGTCAATTGCCTTTTACAATCATATTGTTCCATATTTTAGTAGACACCACTTGTACTCATGAATGTTTGATCAACTAATGCCATCCAAACCATTATTTTTGCTGCAACTCACTGATGCTGCAATTAGCACCAGAGACTGATGTTTTTAGTGGGTTCTGATACATATTTATACCATCTGAATAATAATCCGCTCTCTAATTCAATCAGTTCCATATTTTGGTAAATCATAATAATGCAATACGCATCCTTTTCTGATAGTATTCAAATTGTTTTTTTTCTTCACCATTTTGAAGCGAAGGTTGGAATTGACAACCAAAGTTTAATTAACTATTATAGTTTGTATTTCTCTTTCCATTTTTTAAAAATCTTTTATTATTGACTGTCGAGTATGACTATATATATTAAATTTTATTCTAAATTTAATTTACTATTAACCAAGGTAGTTAGATTGAGATCCTACATGGGAACAGAAAGAGGTTCATGAGTTTAGATTGTAGCACTGAATTGTTGGATCATAAGATCTACTTAATTCTAGACCTATATTTCACATTTATGATGTATCATATACATTCACGTTCAATATTATAGTATTACATTTTTAATAGTATCATTCCACTAGGCCGAAGCATAAACAAATATATATTTTATATTTATATAGCAAATAACACTTCTATAAGATAAATGAATTAATATGCATGATAGTGATGATAATTCAAGAATATTTTTCTAATAAATAGCTTAAAGGAATCTATATTCTATCTAGTCAAGGATGTTTGGGGCAGAGATCCTATGTGTGAATGGTAAGCAGGTATAGGATCAAGTTGTAGGTTCATAATCTTCACTCAATTTAGATCCTATTTCGGATTTGGATTGTTTAGGTCAATTTGGATCGGAAAACGCTGAGTTCTGGATTTCAATCTTGACTACCATTTATAACTAGTTAGTATTTTTTTTCTTTTTTTTGAAAAAAAGGTTTTAGTACTGTCCCTCGAGCATAGCTATCTATATCCAATATTAATCTTTCTCCTATTTTTACAACATTTGCATTTAGTGTCTAGAGCTGTGGGAATTTATTTTGCAATGTTTGTGATTTGGCTTTAATTATTGGTGTCTCTGAGGAACTCTATTTGATCCTCTCTTCTTTCTTTCTTTTTTTTTTTTTTTTATAATTTTGTGTTTCTTTATTTTCCCTCACCATCTAAATTATATGCTTGTTTTCATGTTATTTACCCAAAATCTTCTACACATGAACGTAATAATTTTCTCTCAAATCTTTGTTTACTGCCTCTGATGCATTTTGCTTTTTTACATTAAATATAATTTAAAGCTTGGGATCTTTGACTTATGTTGTTTTCTTCTATTCCTCCAGTTCTAGAATTAGAACCTCTATGCTCATTAAGGGATCAACAAAGCTCCACAGCTACTTGTTAGTTTAATGCCCAATAGTCTTACTATAAACTATTCATCTTCTAAAGTTGTTTCTATCTCAAGATTTACCTTTTTCATTATCTCAGTGTAGTGACAAGCTGGGCTTGAGCCTTGAACTGGGTTCTTTTGCTGCTGGAGTAATGATATCAACAACAGATCTTGCACAACATACTCTTGAGCAAGTACTTTTTCATCACTGTATTTTTGACACAAAATAGAGTTATGATTCATGATATTGATCATTTTCCTGTTTGATTAATTTTATTAAGAATGTAGACTTTTTTATTTGTGTGCAAACTTCTAAGAAGGAAATCTTTCCTTTTTATTATTTTTACTTGTATGATTGGGCTAACCTTTTAGTTTCACTTATAACTCATGTTTAACCTTTGAGAATGTGGCAATTTCCATACATATTTTTCATTAAATTCAATTTTCAAGTGTGTTAGTGTTGTGCAAGAACAAAAAAGGCTTCAGGCCCTAAGGTATGATGCCTCCAACCTTGATTTTGCACAAATTAGAATTGGTCTCCCAACCATATTCCAAGTCTTGGGCTTTACCTTGTCCATTTGTATCCAGGTTAGATGAGGTTAATCTCAAGGTTTATGCTTAATGGTGCGTGGAAAGAAAACATGGAATATGCTAATCTCTAGTAGATTGTTCATACTCCCTATCGCTCGACTCCAGCTAAGCTATACATTTGTTATGATGCAATTTGGCTTCGTAATTAGTTGGAACTTTCTGACAAACTGATGAAGTTGACATTGATAAAAATTCAATAATCACTTTTTCTCAAGGTGGAACTGAGATTTTTCTTATCTACACTATAATGTTCTCCTCGTTTGGTTTATCGTTTCTCCTAGTATTGCTTCATAGTTGCAATATTTTCTTCAATATTGTCTCACTTTTGGTTCTTTCTTTCTGCAGATTGAACCCATTCGTAACTTCTTTGCAGCTCTTTTTCTTGCTAGCATTGGGATGCTAATACATGTTCAATTCCTGTGGAACCATGTAGATATTTTGCTGGCAGCTGTAATACTAGTAATTATTGTAAAAACACTAGTGGTGACACTAGTTGTGAAAGGATTTGGATACAATAATAAGACCTCCCTTCTTGTAAGAGTCTGAATCTCACTCTTATGTTTTTGTTTTTGTCATATTATGCCTGTCTTATTTCTTTCTTTTCAGGTTGGCTTGTCTCTAGCGCAGATAGGAGAATTTGCATTTGTCCTCTTAAGTCGTGCTTCAAACCTTCATCTTGTTGAGGTGTTGATAATTCCTTATGGACTTCTTAATTTTGTTTGTGCTAATTCATCATCAGTCAAGTTTGCAATTGTCATCTGGTCCAAAGCTTCGCCTTGTGTCATCACTGAACTTATTTTTTGTGCCTTTAATTATGGTTTCATGGGTCATATAAAAAATTGGCTTGTGCTTCAGTCAGATATGTTTTAAGAAACTGCTTTCTTGCTAATTGCAATAGTGGTAATTTGATAGCTTTTTATTTGGAGCACAAAAGCAAGAGCGAGAATAAAGTCTTACTAGGCAAAAACTTCCTTGATGATAGGTCCCTATGCAGTTCATGAATCAGGATGTTGCAACAAGAGTTGCCTAATTTCATGCATATATACAAGTTGTCTTTTTAGTATCCTATATTGCCACTTATTTTGGATGTCAAATTTTATATGTAAATAATTTTTGCTGGTAGTTATCCTTGAGAATGTGAAACCTCAACCTCTACATTTTACAGGGTAAACTGTATCTTTTGCTTCTGGGTACAACCGCACTTAGCTTGGTAAGTACTTCTCAAGAATCAATTATCTATTTGAAATTTAGGAGAGTGGAAGCAACTGGTATTAAGATCATAGTTTAATTTACAGTTTTCTCTTCTAGATTTGTCATAAGATTAGTCATGTCTTTACCATGGTTACTCACAAATTAGCATGTTACCCTTGCTATTGACACAATACATGGTTCAGGTGACTACTCCATTGTTATTCAAGTTTATCCCTGCAGTCATTCATCTTGGTGTTTTGCTGCGATGGTTTGCTCCTGATAGCACTGAGGTAATGACTTACATCCTTGACTATTATTCTCTTTTGGAATCTTTGACGTTCTGTTCCATGTTAATAAACTGGTTTCTTCTGCAGTTAGGGCATAAAGGGGATAACCTTCGGTCCGATAGTGCGAGTAAGCGTGTGACTTCAACGATTCAGGGTTCTCATGATTCATGATAAGAATTTTACATGAGTTCATGTTGTGGATAATTACTTGCAAGAGCATGTGCCGCAGCAATATAGGCTGTACTGGAACCATGTTATTTCAAGGTTCATATTAAATTTCAAAAGCATGGATAAGTTCCACTGCATTGCCATTTGGAGGTTACTTCTATGCACAGCAGAAAGACTACGAGAAAGCTCTATCAATTGAATTTTAGCACAAAATGGGATTTAACCTGTTCTATCCTAGTGCATTTTTTTATGTAAAGTACACGAAATGTATATTTTAGTTTGTTGATTCATCCTGTGAGATTTGAGTTTTCCTTCATATTCATTCGAGTCATAGAATTGCTGATTCATCAGCCTCCGTTTTGTACTTAAACCTTATCTTCAATTTTTTATTTGAAGTCTTGATTAGTCGAACAATGTATCTAATTTGTAACAGTAGAGTTTCTTGAAGTATTTCAAGTTCCTCACAACAAATTTCGTGGAATGACTCTAAATGCCGGAATTGAATTTAGTGTAGCTGTGGTTTTTTGAGCTTGTGTTTTCACTTGCTGAAGAGACCGTCTCCTATCTAAGTTGTTGGTTCATTCATGTTCTCGCTTAGAAATTATTTCACAGTTATAACTTTCATCTGCAAATGCAACTTGTGAATCTATGATATATCCATATATATGATTTCATGTAATGTAATGCCATTTTACTGATTCAAATCTATCTTAGATGCCATAGTTTAATAAATTTTGTTTTGGAGCTTAGACTGGAGAAGGTGTTTGGCTTCTTGCAAGCCGGACTAATGGCCACTATTCTCGCTATAATTTCTAATTTTTCTGGCATCATTGCTGAAAGCCAACTCTCTTATGCCTGGAGCTCGAGCTGCCTCCTGCATTATCTCAACGTTTCATGTGATTAAAAAAACAGCACGCTAACTAAGACCATTGGATGTGCAATCACCATTAGCGAATTAGTATCTCACTATTTTTCTATGACAAAATCCCATTGAGACTTATCCTCAAAATTAAAAAAGGATTTCCATCAGCATCGACACTTTGGACGATTTCAGAACGTGGGGCATTACTAAAATTTTAAGAAATATTTGGAAAATTTACTTTAAAAAAGTGAAAAAAATAATAAACATCCAGAGAGTAGTCGGCTTGCATCATGCTGATGCATCTATAATGTGCTTTTCGCCCGTATTTAATGTCGGTTTACGTAGGAAAGGGAAGTGGCCTATTTATTTGCATGCAAATTCTATAATTTAGAATTTTCTGTGTGTGTGTTTTTTATATAATTAAGTCTGATTAATTTTGAAGGTAGGTGATTTGATAAATTTAAAGTATAAGTTTGACTCACATTTATAGTGTTTATCACATTTAAAATTCAAATATTAATTTTCTTATGCTTTACTCTGTGTTCTTACAATAATATATCTTGTAATTGTAACAATGAGTTTATTTGTGAGATAGGATGGATAAATGTATAGTTTGACTCAACGGCATGAACAATTTCAACTCTAATAAGAGTTTTTCGAATCAATATAAGAGTTTTTAGAATCAATATAGCATGAAGAGCAAAAGAGGAGGATGATTATGTTAGATTCGATGGAATCCATATATATCTCCATAACGGTACGATATTGTCTACTTTAGGCCCACGCTCTCATGGTTTTATTTTGGACTTTACCCAAAAGGCCTCGTACCAATGAGATATTTTCCATCTTATAATCCCAGGATCTTTTCTATATATTTTCAATGTGAGATTTTGATTGTTATCTCAACAATCTACCTCGCAAACAAAGGACCACTAGGAGCCCCTTTTTAAGGGTCTCAACAAACCCCTTATTGGTATAGATCTCAACGGACCCCTTATTGGTATAATTGTATGAGCCCCAATGGACCCGCTCCCTTAACGGTCCCAATGGACCATTTACTAGGAACTCCCACCACATGGACCCGCTCTGATACTACTGTTAGGTCTAGATGTAATTCATATATATCTCCACAACGGTACGATATTATCCACTTTGGACCCACGTCCTCATGGTTTTATTTTTGGGCTTTATCCAAAAGGTCTCGTATAAATGAGATATTTTCCATCTTATAATCCCAGGATCTTTTCCATATATTTTTAATGTGAAACTTTAATTATTATTCTAACAGATTAAACCTCTAACATTTAACTTTAGTTGAGTTTCATGATAACATGTAAACTTGTTCCAAAAAGTCAAAGGTAAATTAACTTCTTCAACCATGTAAAGAAGTAGTCAAAATCAATTTATTTTCATGTGACTCTTCATCAACAAGGCAAAGTGCACTTATCCCACCTCTTGTCTTGTCTTGTTGATGAAGAGTCACATGAAAATAAATTGATTTTGACTACTTCCTTACATGGTTGAAGAAGTTAATTTGCCTTTGACTTTTTTAAACAAGTTTACATGCTATCATTTCACCATTATTTAAGAGAGCCAAGAGTTGATATTGTACCAGGTGTGAAGTTTGAAATTTTCGATTAGAAATTATTTATAAAAGATTCTTTCTTCTTTTTATTTTTCTTATATCCGCGAGGGAAACCATGCAGTTGGGTTTCCAACAGTAGAGGCTGGATTATCGCGTGCAATGGAAACTTCCATGGGATTGGATCGGCCACATCCAGGGATTGAATCCATGAGACTGACTGGGATTTATCATTTGGATTATCGCGTGCAACGATCGGGTTGTAGAGTTCCTGCACATACATTAGATAAATGAGTACTGAGGTAGGATAATCTTGTTGAATATATGATTCGGCCATAAGGCCAAACCGCATCGCCAGGTTGAGCAACAACCTTAGAAAATGGTTGCATGAAGTGGGCCCCACCATGAGAAACGTACGGGGAGATAGAGCTTAGGAAAATATTAAAAATTTTGATATACTATACACATCATCATACCGATATATACCATTCCTATCGAAAATTTTGACATATCAAATCCAACACTTTAATAGTTCTGGATCATGTTACTGGATTTCAAAATCCAACACCACGATGAAAATCAACCTCAAAAAATTTAAAATTACATGTAAAATTTGATATATCATATTGAATCAGTCCTCCTCAGAGGAGTGCTCGCTGTCAATTGAAATGTTGATTCGATTTGTTTAATTTTTACATTTGTATACCGTATTAAAATTTTGATATACCGAGTATTTCAATATGAACGATATGAAATTTATATCATATCAAAATTTTAATATATTAAATTTTTGATACGGTACTAATATAATTTTTCTTATATCAAAATTTTTGATATGATATATAATATCATATGTCGTAAAACACCAGCTAGGAGTGTTCGCTGGCAATGCATGAAGAATTTATTCTCATGGTTGCATGATGTGGGTAGCACCGCTGGAAATGATGCCCGGGAGGTGCTTGATGTCGATCGGTGCATGAAGAAGCGATTCCCATAATCAGAAATAGCTGGAAATGATGCTTGGAATACAAAGTAGTGGTGCTCGATCGGAATATAAAGGAGGAGAAATGATATCATGCGTGATAAATTTCTATGCATCCGTACGCGACACCACTGACCCACTACCACTGTTGCTGTTTTCGCTGTGTCGTCCGACCACCGCCGGCCTTTCCCTCGGATGCGATCGACGCGTAGCTTGCCGGCGCTTCGTCCGGCATCGGATTCCGATCGAATAGTGGTCGGAATTCGACAAAATTTGGTCGGAAACAGCCAAATCACGCGACACCACTGACCCACTACCACTGTCGCTGTTTTCGTTGTGTCGTCTGACGACCGCTGGCCTCTCCCTCGGGCGCGATTGACGCGCAGCTCGCCGGCGCCAAGGGCGGAGCGACCCTTGTGGCTACCCGGGCTGTAGCCCGGGGGTCCGACGGCGTCAAAAGAGAAAAAAAATTAAATTTATAGAGGAAAGAAAAGAAAATTTAAGAAAATAAAGAAGGTAGGCCGGGGTATATCATCGACATAACTTAGAGTTCGGGATCAACCCAGGTAGATCACCTGGGCTGGCTCCGCCATTGGCCGGCGCTTCGTCCGGCATCGGATTCCGATCGGAATTCGACATAATTTGGTCGGAAACAGCCAAATCACGCGGCCCTCACTGCGCAGCCACTGTCGACGACGATCGGACCGGATTCTGACCAAATCGCAGCCGGAGATCGGTCGAGGAAGGGTCGGCGTCGCACGTTGGTCCTTCCGTGGCCGATCTCCGACTGCGATTCGGCTGGAATCTGATTTAATCGTCGTCGACAGTGGTCATGCAGTGAGGGGCCACGTGATTTGACAGTTTCCGATCAAATTATGTCAGATTCCAGTTACTATCCGGTCGTAATTCGACACCGGACGAAGCGCCGGCGAGCTGCACGTCGATCGTGATTCGATCGATGGTCGGTGGTGGTCGGACGGTGTGGCAAGGGCGACAACAGCGGTGCGACAAAGGCGACAGCAGCTGTCATTTTAAAAGATAAAAAAATAAAAAATAAAAAGTAGATCTTGATGTTGCTCTGGCAATGAGCTTAATTAATTCGTCGTCCTCGACGTCAGCCTTCGGTCCAGGAGCATGGGCTCTAAAGGTCGGCTGAAAGGTGTTTGCAAAGATGTCGAATTGGTCGTCACGTTGCATAATGCAATGCTTAGTGGGCTCTGCAAATTAAATGTGAAGTACTACAAGAAAAATAACCATGCATCTTTGATGGAAATTTCACTTGCTAGCTGGTCGCTAAATACATTTACCGAAATTTATACATAATTACATTAATATCTAGACAATAAATATCAATACCAATCAAAATTTAATTCTAACAAAATAATATTAATATTAATTATCGTATCAACACTAATCAAAATAATATTACTCAAATGTACGTACGTACGTACACAAATTTTAATATCAATAATACTCAAAAATTAATTTACTAACAACGTCGAAGTGTCCATGCATATCTTACAAAATGAAGAGTACAGACGTAAATATATTTATTGGCGACGAAGGACAGTAAGATAAAGTGATAACTTCGCAAACCAAAGCTTTATTTACATTAAAAAAAAAATGATAATCCCCAGGTTTGGTCCCACGGAAATTTTCCACACCAGGTAAATCGGGAAGCGCATACGACGGCCAATCCAGATGCCCAGCATCCTTTGATTGCGTTCCCCATTTGGAGAAAAATTCTTGTAAATACGCCGTAGTTAAAGATCGAACCATGGATCCCTAAGTTACAACCCAAATGTCCTACCGTTGCACCACAACTTTATTTACACAATTAAGTTGTAAGATTGGTCATAGGAGCAAATAACAATGCGATTTTGTTAAGAAGAAAATTTGATAAACTAGCTAGCTAGGTCATTGATGAGGGTAGAGGTAAGGCAACATGCATTAAATTAATCCATTTACATAGAAAATCAGGTGAAAACAAATCACAATCTGTATGGGAAACAATTAAAATTTTAAGTTGAAAATACATATAAAATTATAAATTTATATAATGGAAGATATCTCTATTAGTATGAGATTTTTTTAGATTGAGTCCAAAAATAACACCTGTCCAAAATAGATAATATTATATCATTGTAAAGATATATTGATCTATTAATAATATGAAAAACTTCTAAATCGACAATCACATTTCAAGGGTTCAAATCTAAAGAGGAATAAATTTATAATATTATTAAAAATATCAAAATAAACATGTATGACTTTTTTTTGTACGAATTTCTTGATCTTGTATCATTAGTTGCTCATGTTCATTTTCATCCTGTGTTAGTATTTTTAACTCTTCAGTTAGTTTGTATGACAGTTGAGAAATTTTTTGAATGATTTTTTAAAGGATTTTTTCTTCTTTTTCAATGATATCTTCTTCATTGGATGTAATTATATCAAATACGAATTTCAAAGATTTTACTTTATTTTTTAAAAAATAGATAGACTTTTTTATTCGTCTCTTCTCAATTTGACGATCGCCCATTTGGATAATATAGATTTCGGTTGATTGAACCTAATTTTAATTATTTTATTTTGAAGCAAAGAGCTGATTCATCCTATTTAAATATTCATGATCAAAAGGTGTTGGATTATCTTTCGGATAGGTCTGGAAGGAAAAAAGAAGACTGGAATGCCAATCTATTCTCTAATTTTCCGATCGTGTGAGGAGCGAGAGGAATCGGATATTGAAGAAGAAGAGATAGGAGAATTAACAAGCCAGTGAAAAATTGAAAAAGTTATCTGCGGGAAAGGGAAAATTATTAAAAAAAAAATCAGTAGAAAATTGACTACGAAGTTAATATTATACATCGCTGCTAATTTAATGATGAAAATAATATTTTATTATTGAATTGAAGAAGATCATTAACATTCTCAGTCTGTTAATAATCAGATTTGTTTTTTCAGTCAAGGACTTTGATACTGCCTTGGAGACTCTGAATGAGACGGTGAGAAAGGGATGCAAGCTGTATTCTTGAGTCCGAACAGGAACTTGCTGAATGCATGCCGAGTACTTTAGTCCAGAGAATAGATTGCTTTCTCGAGTCTCCCGTCGCTGTAGCATCTCAGTTATTGCAGTAGCGTGCGCATTGAATGCTCCGGAAAGTAGCTTGCCGATAAAGAAATGAAATCAGGTGCTTCGGATGCGATCAAAAAAAAATTAAGAAAAATGATATGTTATATAAAAAATATAGTAATTGTATGGACGTGGATTTGACTTTATGAATGTGAGATTTATTATATAAAATATATTATGTTAAAATTTTGATGTAGTGTATGATTGTTCAAAAAGAAGGAACAGAAACCTTTCAGACGATTGGAATCAGGAAAAGCCATTTTTTTTAATGCTGTATTCTCTCAAGCACCGCTCTTGCGATAAACCAGAGCTTATTTGCCATAGTCCACAGGAAATCCTTCTTCAGCGATCTTGAGAAGCATGGTTTCTTCACAGTCATACAACATGCAAGGTTGAATCCTCAGATATATAGTTCCCTCTGAAATCTTTCAACTTTCTTCTCCGTTTTTTTTTCCCCATTGTTTGGAACTATATATTCTTTCTTCTTTCTTCTTTCCGTGCATCTGTTCAGATAAAAATCTGGTTTTGCAGGTTGGTTCAGCTTGATCTGTGAGGAAGGCTTTGATTTGGGAGCCCCGTGCACAGGGAAGAGCATCATAGACTTGATCAACACTGTCTTCCTCATCACTTACACCCTGTGCCTGCTTATACTTTGCCTCAGAAGACAATACAGGAGCAGCAGTAACAGGCACAGGGAATGGACTCCCTTCATCAGCTCCCTTTGTTGTGCTTTAACTGGCATTTCATACTTGACTGCAGGTTTGAGAACCCTAATTCTCAAAGAACACAAGTCTATGAACTGG
>JBBMKF010000100.1:8680615-8702550 GCA_037834155.1 Curcuma caesia
TCTGTCAACGGCAGTGCAACTGTAACTAAGGCGTCTGGAACTTGATAGTCTGGTAAGTCCTATTTAGGAATGTAGCTAATTCGTACTGTTCTAAGGTTTTCTTTTGTTATCTAAGAACTTCTGATTCTTCCACTTCTAAATGCGGTGTGCTGTGTTGTTACATGCATTCTTGTAATCATAGATTATCAGACTCTTGGTAAGTTAGTAGTCTTGTTTTCGTCTTCTGGAATAACTACTCCTGGACTTATTAAACTAGCTTGAGTTTATACTGTTCTCGCTCTTTGCACTTTTCCCCCTACGGTCAGGCATCATCCAACCAGTACAGAGAACTTTGTAACTTATGGTGCGCACTGTTCTTCATATTATGCAGAAAGCAATGCTCGATGAAGCATGCGTAGGTTGGGGCTATAAACCCCTATTGGCTCTAAGGTTCTTTGGTTCCATTAGTGTGGTTCACTATGTATTTGTACCCTTTTAGAGAAGTCAATAAATGACGAGCATCGAATTTCACGAGTTGTCTAGAATTTATGTACAATACCTGTCCTGACCAAACAAGAACTTGTAGAACTGAACATTTTCAGCTTATGCCTTACTACCTCAAGTTGCAGAGCTTGAGCCCAGCTATTTTTTGGCTTTAGCCGTTCTCATCCTTAAACCGAACAGAAGTTCCTCCAGTAGTTTTTAGTCTTTTTTATGAACTTGCATAGTCCATTATTAGTTGGACCGCCTTGAGGTGGCTTCTTCTAATGCCATAGATCCTGTAACTATCATCCGAGTCCTCAAGGTTGGTGATTACAGTGTACTGCACTCATGCAAGTATAACTCAAAAGAGAGTTACATCTGTGGAATGGTGTACCCAAGCCAAAACTAAGATCATGAACATTTAGTTAATTCTGACCAAGATCAAAATTGAATTGATTTTAAGGATTGGTAGAAACTAAGTCCATATTTGGTGGGGCCTGAGGCTGAGTTCTTGGTTCACAGCTCTGAGGGCATCGACGCAAGCTTCTTTCCGCTCAATTGATGAACTGCAGTATCAGTGAGTCTGCTTAAGTTTGGCGAGCGTTGCCTTTTGCGGAGTAGCACTTACTGCAAGGCGATCCAAGAAAACCCTTGTTCTTAATTGCATAGGCTTCCATTGCAAAGGAAACAAATCATTTTTAAACAAATCTGATATCGAGCAAAAAGAAATCATCTCGAACTGCTGTTAAGGTCATTACTTGTCTTAGTTCCGACTCCAGCACCATTTATGAAAACGCAGAGATACAAAGTTCAACAAATATGATATGGTCTTAACTAACTCGGTAATGACCACATTATAGATGTATTTAGGTGTGCCCAAACACATTAGGGGCAATTTCAATCACTATTATGAAATTCATTTTTATCTCAACTACAAAAATATTATTCTTTCATTGAGCTTGACTAACTTACTAGGTAATATTAAAATCTAATTAACAATTTATTCTCTTTGGTTTTCTTTACTATTCCAAAAAATTCATGAAACCCTATCTTATCTATGACCTTTTCTTCAACAAAAAAAATTACGCTTTGAGTTTGATGTGATCAATACATTGTTTACAAATCACACACCAACAACACACACGAGAAAGAATGATCTCATTACACAATTCAGTCTTATTCTCTCTGCTTTCTAGCCCACAGGCTGTACTAATTCACACACACAACTTTAAGTGAACAATTGAAAGACAAAAAAAAAAAAAGCTTTACTTTCTATTCGAGAAGGGATTATCTACATCAATCTAATTCCTATCTCCCTCATCGAGGGGAAAAATGGACTACAAAAAACTTGCTCACTTAATATATACATATAAAAAAAATGCAAAAGATAGCAATTAGTAACCTGTTCATCTGTCGAACAGACCATGAGCAAGTTCTGTGCACCCTACTACACTTTGATCTTTGCATTCTGCCTGGGCAGTGTAATTGACTCAGTGACTTGTGGGAGCAGGAAGGCTCATGCTAGCAAGTGTGGGGGACAGCCTCATGCCCGAATTAGGACGAGGTGAGGGGATTGGACCATTGTTCCCGATAGGGGAGGAGATTGTTCGCGGTGACAGGTTGACATGTTCGAGTGCTTTGAGCTGGAGATCCGTAGGGTAGTTTCGAACACACTGAATTCGCGGGCTGGCCCCGGTCATCCATTTCTGATGGTGGTGGGGGGTGAACATCCCAATAGGGCTGTCAGATTTGTAGCCTTCATGGAACTTGGCCAGAGGGGAAATTGGAGCTTGTTCTTCTTCAGTTTCACTCAAGTTTCCTGCTTCCTGAGTCGTAGTTTCTCTTGATACCTCAATGTCCTTATCGGTATCTGTTGATGAACCGCTGCCGGTTACCTTCAAAGGGTAGTCATCCTCAGGGCCAGTGGGACGTCTCTGCAAAACAATTTGATCAATTAGTCATATGTCTGACTTGACAATACAATGAACGTTTAACCGATATCCTAAAGAACTTTCATACTAAAGTCTAGAACGCTGTGTCAGAGAGGGAATGAAAATACGATATTTACCGAGACATCAGTGAGGTCTACATTGTTCTCTTGAAGGAAGTTCATAAATTCTTTGAAGTTTTCTTCTGTTGGGAGGTAATGTCCACTGTATGACCAGACAGCCTATAGAAAATAATCACAGAAATCAATACTTTCTTCAGCTACAGATGTTGTATCACTACAAGTATTTCAAAGTTAATTATTACCTTTAGAACACCCTCTTTCACAACCAATCTTCCTGCAGCTATTGTTGCTCCACCAGCAAGAAAACTCGAGTGTTGAAACGATCCCTTCTTTTTCTGCTCATACGAAACGAAAGTTAAGAATCAGATGCCTGGAAAACAATGAGTGCATAGCAGCAGAAAGCAATGAAGAACAATTATATTCTTTTATAAGACCTTGTTTCTTTCATTGCATCTTTTATGAACATGAGTGCCAAAGTTAAGAATCGGATATTCACCTCGCCCACGTAGAGCGCCCTCATCGTGCTCAGTACAAATATCCACTTAGAACCTTCAGTGGTGTCGACAAATGCTCCACTTTGTTTGTAGACAAGTTTTCCGTCCTCTAAAATAACTTCATAAGCTTGCCTCTCCTTCTGCACATGAAAAGATGATGAATGTTCAGAATTGGAAAATACAATACTTGGGGGGTTTTCTTTTCTAGAAAGGAGTATACCGGTCCAAGGTATCTAACACACTCCTGCTGAAGTTTGTCTCTAGGACATTTTGCAAGGTTCACTTCTTTGCCATCACCAATGTCCAACCTTCAATTTTTCAACCAAAAGATATGTCAGAACTGAAGTCACCAAAAACACGCCACTAATAAGAAGAGGAAGTAGAAGCATTAATGCGAAGATGTAATTACCAGTAGAAGAATGGTTGTCTGCTTTCACTTCTAGACCACACATCATAGTAAAGATGCAGATTGTGACCATATCGGTGCCGTGTATCAATCTGTAGGAAAATACAAAGTTATATATATATATATGTATTAGTTGTTTGATTATCGTTGAGGGGAAAACATACTTTGTTAGTTTAGCAAAAGTTGTGGTTTTGAGCCATGAATTTTCCTTGGTTTATTACTTTACTATGGAGGTAAATGTATTAATGTTTAGTAGATTAGCAGTAGAAAGGAAGAGATAATTAACTTACAGCTTCAAGCCAGTGCCGGATCGCAAGCTTTTGTGCCTTCTTACACTTTGATAAACCCTTACCAACCTACACAGAAATCCAAAAAGGAATCACAAATTGACCAGGCAACAGTATTAACTTTGAGCTTCCAACAGAGGAGCAACGATGTGACGAAGCTATCAGTGTAGGGAGTTAAATCTTCAAAGGTATATAAATGACAAGTGATACCTTGGCTGCCCTTGTTAATGCCCTAGCCCAGCGCGAAGCTGCTGTCTCTGGTTTACCACCATTGACAAATGAAATTGAGCTGTGTTTGAGAGAAGCAAAATCCAGTGCACTCCACCTGAAACCATGAGAGAATGCACAATCAATAGGTACAGATGTAAGTCCAGAAGCATAGCACAGAGAGACAAACCATAATTCCTCGGCAACAACTGCACAGTCTGCCAAATTTCTTCGAGTTCGATAGCTCTTGTACACCTTTTGCAGCTTAACAGCAGCTGCAGCATGCTCTTCAGAATAAGATTTGCTTGGAACACATTCCACATCCTGATTCTTCAATGGAACAATATTTTCCCGTGCATCCTGAACTGAAATCTTGATGCTTAATGATTTTTTCAGAGATGATTTTGCTCTAGTCTCAGAATGAGACTCATTTTGTTTGCAGTTGGCTTGTCTTCTGGTTGTCTTGACATCATTCTTCGTGCAGTTCGATGACCAAACATCATTCACCTTCTCTGTTGGAGCAGAAATCTTGCTCCATAAGGCTTCGACCCATTCACTCCAGAGCAAGGAAAGATATAAGCCCATCAAAGTAACTCCAAAACCTTGAATTAGCAATTGCGGAAGAACAGTTATTCTCCTGCCACAAGTAGCCCAAAGCACAATCACTATACTAGTTCCTCACAGTATGAACAACGGTACATCATGTGTAATGATGCGCGTACAATCTAAAACAAGCTTAAACTTTGTATCAAAGAACAGTTCCACTTCAAAAACATCAGCCCAAAAACTTTCGTTTCATAAATCCTCCGAAAACACACTAGCAATCTAATCCCTGACATCTACTGCAAATCGAAGTATCGTACTTGATACAGAAGATCGCAAGTCCACAAACGACAATGTAAAAAACCCTACAAATAACAAAAGGAAGAACCAAAGATCGAACTTTTAAGATGAAAAGGGGGCTCTTTCGTTGGTACCTCTGAATCCCAAAGTACAAGGCGAACAGCTTTGCAGCGGGAAAGAGAAGAAGCGATCCAAAAGCGCGACGCGGAAATGGTAATGCAAAAGCGACTGGCGGCTGCTCCACTCCTATTTATACTGCCGTAGGCGGACATGGCGATGTCGTAAGCCAAGACGAAAGCGGTGGGTCAAAAAGCCACCTACAAGCTCCAAACTAAAGGGCAAAATGTTTCAAAGCATCGAGCCAAGTGTTGGATTTTCTGCAAGAAAGCATCGGAACGCTGTTTCCTTGGAGGAGAAGATAGGCAACCGAAATCTTGATGCGGAACTGGAGGAAGCGGTCAAAGCACTAACTTTCCGCACGACGTGGTGGCTTTGATCGGTAGCAAGTCAACAAGCTGGCGGATTGATCGTTGAACCCCGATGGCTTGGAATTTCGAAGACAAATTGTTCCAAGTAGCCGCATGCCATCACTCCTTTTCCCATCAAAAGCCTTAATCCATAACTAAACCAGAGATGCATCTCCCCTGCTCCTGCGGAGCCTCAGCATCCCCGACAGGCAGAGCCGCGTCAACTTCTCCGCCGCAGCTCCTATTTTTTTGGTGGCCTAACTGGTAGAAGATGATGAGATTATTACCATAATTATTATTATTTAATTAAAATATAATTTATACATATTTAAAAATATGACTCAACGACACACCTGTCATTTTATATATTTTTAAACATATATAAATTTTAAAATAATAATAATAATAATAAAATAGAAACCTTGGCTAGCAAGTGTCTGCCCGAGAGTATTTAATATAGATTTAGTACAACAAACACTAGTGCCATGTTAGGCTAAGTCAACTCAGCCCGTTCAAACACTTGCACTTGGTGGTTGGTGCGGAGTCAACGATGGATCTTGACTTTGTAACCGGTGCCATTAAAGTTCGTAGACGCCAAATCAAAGTGGAAGACCATAACTCTGACTGGATGGCTCAGACTCGAGTGCGCACGTGCTCGTGCACGGTGGTCGTCGTGCGGGGGCCAATGCGAACGGGAATGGAAAACTGAATCGCAGTCTAAGTTTGCAATATAATGAAAGATTTGGTCGTCCGACTACCGAATCCAATTCAGCGACACGTATTTTGGATGGTAGATCCGAATTTATTTGGAACGGTGTTCAAGACCACGAGGGCAGGAAAATTTTGGCCAGCGAGAGAGAGAATTGCTTGTCGGCGAAGAATTGCATCGGATAGTCGTTGACTTCGGGGGAGGAGTCAAACGTTGACTGCGTCACAGCTGATGTGTGCAGTTCTTGCGGGGCTCCGGCGGAGAAGATAACCTATTGATTGAGTCTCTCTGTCCGGCCCATATTGGAACGGGCCAATCGTAGGAAGCCCACTAGAGCCCAGTTAATTAAATAAATAAGTATAAAATATCTTTGGAATTTTAATAAATGCCTAGATGCTAAAATTTATTGCCAATAATCTCAGTTTAATTTTATTCGATTATCTTATCTTGAAAAATATTAAAGTCTAGTTGGGTTTCATTGGCGTACAACCCTATTTTCTCCTCTCTAACGAGTTGTTTGGATAGAGTGAGAGAAAGTTAAACTTTATTAATGGAAGAGAAAGGAAGAATAAGTAAAATATTTATGTGTCTCTTTATAGAGATGGAAAATTCATTAATACAACATATCTTACCTTGTTGGGAGGAAAGTAAGAGAAATAAAGATTAAATATATAAAATTATAAAAATACTTTCATTTAAAAAAAATGACGAATAAGAAATTATAAAATTCTGTTAGTTTTGTATTGTACAAATTGAGATATAAAAGGTCATAAAATAAACCGCACATGCTCTTTGAATAAGTCTTTGTGCTTAGAGGAGTAGAAGAAAAAAAAATTAGAATTATCTGTCTCTATCATATTGAATCTTGTCCTCAAAAAAATTTATAACGATGGTCAACGCTAATGCTGACGTCGTGGAGTGCAAGCGGTTGGACACCAGACTGTAATGGCATGTGTAGTGTGAGAAATATCCCTCGGCCACCATGCCCTGGTCAGTCCCGCATTCACCGTGATTTACCTCTCCACAGATGGTCGGGGGGCCGATCGTGTGGGGCCGCTAGGTTGACGGATTCCAACCTTTTGCAGCATGTGTAGTGTGAGAAATGATGACGCAAAGATGAAATATTTAAATAGATGAGTTAATTTAAGAATTAATATTTTAAAATAGATATAAAATTAAAATAAAAATATTATTGAATTATTTTTCCCCTTCCTTATATTCCAAATCAAAATATAAAAAATTCTAACAATGATTCATGAACATTAAAGGATAAAACTTACCCTTTTCTCTTCTTTCTCTTTTTAATTCACTCAATCCCAAAGAAGGATCAAAATTATTTTCTCCTTATTTACCCTCTCCTCCCCTTCCCTCACCTCTTCCCAAAAAACATAAAAAATCCACAGCTTTAAAAATATTAGCATACTTTAAATTTAATTTCTTTAACAATATTAATATTAAATATTTTTTAATAACGTTAAACAAAGTTATCATTTAAAATAATATTTAATTTTACAAATCTATTAATATCATCATTTATAATTTTTAAATAAATAAAAAAATAAAACATTAAAAAATGGCTCGATGGAGCCGGATATGCCAGCTCCCAGCGCATTGACACCTAGCAAATATGACTTCTAATTTTTTAATGAATTATTTAAATAATATAATAATAATAAATCATAAATTTTGGCCTCAAAAAATTCAAGTTTGACTAGTTTTGTTAAATTAAGATTTTTTTGTTTATGTTTAGTTTGACATTTTAATATAATTTTTATATTTTATCTTTGTTCTTAAGTAAAGTTGTAGCGTAAGATTTATTTAAAAAGTAAGTTTATATCCCATTAAAAAATATATTATTTATTTTCAGATCACGACCAATATTATATGATATATGTGGAGCCCATGACGTCTGACAAAGAAACGTGATTTCTTGAGGAGCCACAGATCTAACGGCTAGGATCATCTATTTGCCTAGATTTTTTTCGATCGAACGGCTTTGATTGCCACCTGATGGCTCCATCTGATGGCCATAGAGCGCCGCGTGGGGAGGGAGGGAGTATAATAAAATGCTCATTTGCCCGTGATTGGTTCTTCACCTTCGTGCCCACTTCCCTGCCTCCGCCTCCTCGGCGATCCGTTCTCAGGTACTCTTCCGATCGGTCTTCGCAGAGGAAATCTCTTTAATCGTTGCCCCTACGTGTCGTGGTTTTGTGAGATCTCGGTGGCCAGTATGCCTCTGATTATGTTTAGTGGATCGAATTTTTTGGATTTGTTTCATCTGTTCGTCTCGATTGATTCCAGTCTAGAAGAGAAAATGGCTTAGCTTATCGTTATTTGGGATCTGCATATGGAAATTCTTATTTAGTTAGTTTTTCAAGGCGCTATGTTTCGATCGATATTCCACGTTTGAGGACTTTTTGGAGAAAAGAGAGCGAAGTTCGAGTAGATAACTGTTAGTAGACTTCTTCACCCGTAGGCAGCGGAAAGGTTTTTTTTTTATTTTGTTAAAATAAGGCCTCCAATTAGATCATGGCTATGTTTCGTTTTCCCCTTTTTGTGTAGGACATGTAATTTGATATTACTGAAATTTCTATATTTTTCTGACAGTTGACTTGAATAGTACGGTGAGATCTGTGTGAGATTTTTTCAGTTTTTTTTTGTTGAAATCTCGATAAGCTGACTACATGAGCCACAAGGCCCATTCCGTGTTGTTGTTATATATACACGTATATATTTATAATTCAGAGGATAACATATTTGTGCATGATAGTTACTAAACACATGGTTGCATTTGATAAAGATTATGATTAGTTGTTGCTTCTTAACTTCCTCAGGTTGAAGCATGGTCGAAACAAAGAAGGGTCTCGACATGGAGGAAGGATCACTAGAGATTGGCATGGGTATTGAGATATTACCATCAGTCTGCTTTCTTACTAGCTCTTAAGTTCGTCTGATCTATGCCTTTGAAACTATTAAGAAATTTATTGGCATTTTGTTGCCGATTAATTTTCAACAGATAGAAAAGACTCTGAACTATTGAGCAACATCAACAGTTAACATTGTCTGAGGATCCTTCGAGTCCCACCAATTTAAGGCTTCAAAAACTTGGCATAATTGTGCTTGAACCAAGTTATATAGCCTAGAGTTGTATGCATCTAGTTTTGGGCCAGGCCTCACCATGCTTAGGTTAAGTTATTTTATTATTGTTTTGGATAGAGAAATTAAGAACTCTTGAGACCAACATGATTGGAGTACTCAGAATGCTCAGGCACATAATTGAACTGTTTCTTGGAGAGGCTGCCTTTGCCACCAAACTGTATGGCGTCAAATTGAGAGCAATGCATGGCAATTAGGATTGCGAAGAGTGGAATTAGAAGAAATTATTAACACGTAAATTGCTATCATTGTTATTTCATGTGAACAAGCATACTTTTGCTTTGGTTTCTCACATTAAAGAGATACATCATGTGGTGTAAAATATTATGAGTTGACCATTATTTGGCTTATAAGATAAATCAACTCAATTTAAGAAGCAAAATCAGTTGAACCTTTTCAGAGTTGTTAATCTAAACTTAAAATGGATTTTGTTATATTACTTTAATTTGCATTCTAGGCATGAGAATGGAAATTGTTATGAAATTTCCTCTTATTTCTTTAGGAAACATTTTTTGTAATTTACATTGATGCATTGTGAGTTTCTATGCTTTTTTTTAATAATTTTTTCATATGTTTTTAATTATAAACTTTCAATGCAGCTCGAATCTGCCTTTTTTTCTTATCAGTGACACAGAAATGTAATAGACTTTGTGCTCCATCTATTTTATGGCAGTTTTTTTTTTGTGATGACTTCATGATGCATTTCAATTGTTAATAAGTTTTCTAACATTATAATGTGTTCGACCAAGAAGTGCCCGCAAGCTTTTTTTATTTTTTGTTTTGGTGATGCAGAGTACAGGACAGTGTCTGGAGTGGCAGGACCACTAGTTATCTTGGAGAAAGTGAAGGTGTCACGTTATCTTACCTCTGTATTTCCATTATGAAAATGCACACTAATTTCCAATTCTCAGTTTCCGACACTTCATTTTCTCATTATTGCAAATGCCTTTCAGGGTCCCAAGTACCAGGAGATTGTCAATATTCGACTAGGAGATGGCACTATTCGACGTGGTCAGGTGCTGGAAGTTGATGGTGAAAAAGCTGTTGTGCAGGTGAATAATTTTAGAATCTCATTTTTTTTTGAAGTTCTGTAGAGCATTTATCATTTTTCCCGTGCAGTTTTTTTGCATGATTATTGTAGACTAAATGTGAATGCATTATCCATTATCACTTGAGTGGTTTGAGTTGCAGAAGGCTCTGAAGACAATGTTTCATCAGTATTTAATATTCTTTCTTCCATATCTTTGTATACATCTATTGTCTGACTGATGCCCTCAAGAATTAGGAGGATTAACTACAAAATTAGACCCACCCTAAGTTAATATTCTGTCTAAAGAACAGTCAGAAGAGTGGAAGGTTTTTAAAAGCACAGACTAGTCACTAAATCAATTCTCTTTGCAGAACAGTAAGGAAATAGGTATTTAGGAACACTAAAAACAATTATCTCAAATATTTACTAGATCATCGTTGGCACTTTTGAACTATGAGAGGAATCATTTACATGGGAATGAAAGTGACTAATACAATTTTTGGTTATGGTAAAAAATGCATATGAAGACAAATTGCAGAACTGATTGATCTTTTCTGTACATTTCAGTAATCTATGTAAATGTACTAATTAAAGGAAGTTGTACGAATGCACCATACATTTCAGAAGTTATTTTGGTGATTTTGTGTTATGTATTTAGGGCTATAAAAAATGCTTTGTACATGCTTATATATTTTGTCATAAATATTCTAAAAAGTTCAAGAACCTAGAAAGAAATGATTACAATAGGAAGTTTTTAATTTTTTTTTCATGGTTGTAGAATTCCTTCTGATATAGCAATAGGACGGACAAGCTTATGAAGAGGAAGCCAAAACTCATAAGGAGATCTTAAATTGAAAGATGAAATAACAAGAAGATTGATGGTTCTTTAAAATCAGTCAACCATGACCAAACTCTGAAAGAAATAAATCTAATTCCCTAAAAACTTGTAAATAATGAACTTATAACTAAAATTGCTTGTTTCCCTAAACGTGAATCAAATTTAACTTCATTTTCTTTGATTAACCAAAATAAAATCTTATTAACTTTTTAAAACATAAAATCTAAAACTTCCTACTTTTAAACTTCCAAAGTTAAAATCTTCATTATTGTCCCCTACCATGAGAACTCAACTCAAATGAGTTACCCACATCTTGAATTTGTGCATTCTTTTCAACAATTAAGGAATTGTTTGGATTTTTGGTCATCCCTTTTATGAGTCAAGAATGTTTTTCCTTTTGGTCCTTTATGAACCGAGCTTTGATTTTATTGATTTTGGGTTCCTATCGGCTGTCCTTTTCAATAGATAATGAAATGACATGATAGATCGTTAGGCGAAATTTCTCTTTGTAGCTCGACTATCATAAGGACATTTGAAATGAATAGTGCTAACTAGGGTGATAGTGTGGGCACTAAAATTGGAGGAGTATAGCCTGTAACAAAGTCAACATGTTGAGATGAATGCTCAAATTCTTCCCAATGCGATAATAAATCTTTTAATTCGAAAATTAAGCTATTGTTAAGTAAATTGCAACATTAAGTACATAACCCTAAGAATCACTATATATCACGATATAGTTAATAAAGTGGGCAAGAAGAGTACTAGTGGAATTTTTTATGGGATAATTAGAGCTCATAAATACAATTATAAATACAAGAGGACAATCTACATATCATCATATACTATATAATTTTTACCCAGTATAATTTTGCTCATAGAATCCGCATGTGCCTCTCATGTAACTCTCATTCTGGTGGGGAAAAAGTAGATAAGAAAACTGACCCTTTTGGCTAACGGGTTTGAGTCACACTTTAATTACAAAGGGACAAATGCCAATAAATCTCAATCAACGTGCCAGTTGCCAAATAGACTTATTGCATCCTTACTCAATTATGTTCATCATCCTTTTTTGGTCTCAGGGTAGTATAAACAAGGAATAATTTGTGAGCCTAAATCGTAGTGGGTAGTGTGTTGAATGTTCTTTGAAAGATCAAGTCACCGAGGGCCTCTTCTAAGGAAGGTTCTTTTTGCTCAAATGTTCTTTATTCGAAAGAGTAGCATCACTTGGTTAGATAATAGGGTTTATTATCCTATGGTTAGGAAGGGAGCAAATCATCACATGATACCTTTGGAGTTAAGTTATGTCTTTCAATTAAACTTCTTTAGATTTAAAACTGATGCCATTTTTAGCAATAGTGCGGGAGGACTCCGCTAAAGGGAAACCTTCCATTGGGCCTTGCTGGTGGTTCGGAAGACTAGGTGTGGATCTGGTGGGTGGAAGGTAGACATCACAGAGATAACATGGAGATTATGTTGGATCTACCACTGAAGGTGTTGGTTGCAATTGATTGCGCAGAGAGGCTTGCCTCTCGTCGAGGCAGTAGTTCCTTGTCAGTTTGGAAGATGATGCAATGGCAGCGAGATTGTTGACTATGTGCGGTGGAGATGAATGTGATAATCCTCATGGTGATGGATGAGTTGTTGGCATGGGAATGCACAGCGGCCTACCATAGCCACATTGCGGAGGAGAGATGCCAGCTTCAGTAGGTGGCACTGGGAAGTTCTCAACATTAGATGAGGAGGGGATCATGCAGTGTTGCCGATGATGGAGGCAGTGTAGGCTAGGTTCCAATGAGAAGGTGTGAGTGTCCTTACATGATCTATTGAGGAACAGATCTGGAAGATAATGTTCTCGAAGACTGGAAACGTAAAAGGAATAGGCTAATTGTGCAGAAAAGGAAGAATAGGAACATGGTACTGAACCATGTTTGACTTTGGTACCTCTTGATGCAGCGTCAATATGAACAAAATTCAGAGGAAACATAAAACTCACCAAGAGAATTTAAATTTTATTAACTAAAAGATAATCAAACAAGAGGGTTTTTTTTTGTCTCTTTTAAGGGCCAACCATGACCCAATCCTGGAATAAACCTAACTCTACAAACTTGGTAAGCTAATAACTTAAAATTACTCATTCCCCTAAATAATAATTAAATCTGTCTAGCTGCTATCTCTTAACCAAAACAATATCTTACAAATTCTAAAATTTATAAAATTCTTACAAGTTTAAAACTTCTTACTCTATACTTCCAAGTTTGACTTTTCCTTATTTAAATTGCATCACCTGGGTGAAGTTTTTACATGGTTTGGATTGTCAAAAGAAAAGAAGATTAGAAAATTTCAATAATCTGTTATTACAAATGTCCAGAACCTTACATATTTTGCTCAGACCTATGCGGTTTTCTTACAGAGATTATAATGACAATTGTATCCTTTAACTTAATATTCCAAGGATTTAGTATTTATTATTTGCATGAAAATGGGTACTTTTTGTTATTTCTCAACGCTCTAGTTAATAGGTATAGTTACTAATTGCCAAGTGTCTCAGTTTGTTTGGCTGGTAAAAAATAATATGTTTCATTCTTGCTTTATAACTCACTAAAGATATTGAAGCACTTTTGTTTTTAAAGCGTGTCTTATTTGTCTTCTCTTCCACACTATGTTGCATAGGTCTTCGAAGGAACTTCAGGAATTGACAACAAATACACCACTGTGCAATTCACTGGCGAGGTGATATTTCTTGATCCATTTCTACAAAATTTATGCATGTACATATATCTACACTAATATGTTTTAGCATTTTTGTTTATATAATGTATTGGAATTAATTTTGAACTTGGTAATATTGTAGATCCTTTTGCATTACAACTAGTTTTATCCACTAACATGCCTTATGTATGGTTTGAATTTTAAGTCAACAAACAACTATTTCCAGTTACTTGAGCTTTAGGTATTGTGTAATAAGAGCATGATGTTTCTTTCTCTATTAATAGGTTTAAAATTTACAGTAAGTCAGATTACTACATATGATGTTATAACTTAAAGTATAGTCAATATACGCAAGCCTTTTACCATGACAGTCACTTCGTGTTAATCCATTAGTATGTAGAACATTTATCCTATGAAGATATGGTATACTCTTTTCTAGTTGAATCAATTTAATGAATAGGAACGTTCTTGGCAAATTCTCCTAGATGAAAATTTCTTGCCTCATTTCTCACAACTTGCACTACAACTTTCTTGTTCTGGTTTGTTTTATTCCATCTCTTTGTTACTTGGCCCTAGTTTTTATCTAGTGGCTTGCAAGTTTGATCCTTAAGAAGACATATTTTGGGTCAAATTTGACATAATCTACAAAGCCTGAAAATCTATCACGATCCAAATTTTTTAGAATATAAAATGTATTTATCTAGAATTTTTCTTAAAAGCTAAAGATTGAAAAACAAGCCTACCAAATGGCCAAAACTACCTATCTGGTCCTATTTTAATTCAAACAGTTAAAAATTATGGCATTCCTTAAAAAAACTTGATTCAGGAAAATTCAACCAATCTATTTTACCTCTGAGGAATAGGTTGACATCTCTTCCATGAACTGTTCAGATTGTGTTATTTTTTTGCAAAATCTGATCTGATCCAGTCCCTACTGACTCATACCTATTACTCTGCACTAATTAGTTATTGGAGAATGGATACAGCCACCATTTGGACGTGATCAATCTAGGTCTAACAATTCATGCTATTGTAGCATAATGTAAATGTCAATTTCCTGTCAAGAGATACAAACCATATAAAATTAGTTAACACTTCCTAAAATGCAATTTGTAAATGTAATTTACTTGAACTTCCTAATTCTGTGTAAAATTAGCATAGAATAATTTATTTGATGATTGTGTCAATTTGAGTCTTCTGTTTATAATTGTAATCTCTTGCATTATTCCCTTCATATTTTGTGCTTCAATCTTTTGCATATTCATGTTGCATCATCATGCCATGTGTGTGAGAAATACCATTCAGCTTTAGTCACCATCATCCAAGTCTGAACATTATCGTGGCTGGTGATCTAATTATGCTTATTACGAGTTCTTCTATTCTACTTCAAAGTGTTGTCGGGCTTACTGCATGATGCTGACTTATCTTTTTTTGATTCAGGTTCTAAAGACGCCTGTATCTCTTGATATGCTTGGACGGATTTTTAATGGTTCTGGAAAACCTATAGATAATGGCCCTCCTATTTTGCCGGAAGCTTATTTGGATATATCTGGTGAGTTAATATAAATTATCTTTTAACCCTTGACAATGCACTAATTCTTTCCAAAAAAGGATTATTTACTCTCAGAATCTGGCATTTGTTCCAGGAAGTTCCATTAATCCCAGTGAAAGAACCTATCCTGAAGAAATGATCCAAACTGGAATATCAACCATTGATGTTATGAATTCTATTGCTCGAGGGCAGAAAATCCCCCTCTTTTCTGCTGCTGGTCTTCCACACAATGAAATAGCAGCTCAGATTTGCCGTCAGGCTGGTCTCGTGAAACGTCTAGAAAAAACTGACAACCTTTTGGAGGTATTCCATCTCGATCAATCCTGTTTAACTAATAGTACTAAGGGCATTTGGGTGATTGTAAGACTTGAAGTAACTTGATCTAAATTTTCAGTTTTATAGCATGGGTAGTTACCAATTTGTTTGGGAAGAATTAGCACTAACATGTTCATGTCAATACTATTGTAATTAAATAAAAAAATTCCCCACCACAGATCATCATGCCCCAACCTGTCTTGACCTGTATGAAAATCTTATCTGTAATGGTACTTGTTGTTTTTCCAATGAAATTAACAAGATATTTTCTAACTAACATGTTCTATTGACATTTGATGTAAATACATCCTATATAGCCTATCGCAAAGCAGTTGTGCCGCCGTACTAACTCTATTGGCTGATGGTAGCTGTGCGATGACAATATATTAGAGTAGAAGTGGCAGATTTGTAGGGCTTTGCTTGAGCCTCACTTTTATTTGCTACAAAGCATGGATTGATTATTTTGGTATCTAATTATGAGTATACATGTGTATGGATGTGTGTCTGAGATGATGTTAGTAAAATGCTTCACCCATGATAGAGGTGTTGAGCATGGAATCACTGTGTGGATAGGTAGATGAAGTGTCAAAGTATCATAGTTAGTTTTCTTCACATTTGGTACCTTACTATCATGCCTTAAATCCTGTATGATAATCTATAATATTGGACTTTTCATCTCCACCAAACTTATTATAGATGTGTTGCATATATATATCCTTGGTGCTTGGGTTGGAGAAATTCTAGTGTCTAGGATTGGGCTATTGATTGCTGTGAAGAAACTATCAAAAGTTGATATCTTTAGATATACATTTTAAATGCTGAATCTAATCATTATGCTTTTTTTCATATCCCTAATTAATGAGTTGTTAACTGAGTATATTTTGCACTGCCATACACTTAAGAAGTTTACCTTTTATGGTCTATTTGTTTAACTTACATGTATAGGTAATATAAGGATTACTTAATCAGTTGCAATAACCATAACAGCAGGATTGTAACAGTTGCACTGTTAAATCTAGTTAGTTCTACTCTCTTGGTTTAATCAGTTAAATCTTCACCATGCTGATAGAACCGTTTTCTTCGTAATCACACTCGTATATAGTTATTCATAGATTTGTTTTCTTCTATCAGCAGGGTGAAGAAGACAACTTTGCCATTGTATTTGCTGCCATGGGAGTCAACATGGAAACTGCACAGTTTTTCAAGCGTGATTTTGAAGAAAATGGTTCTATGGAAAGAGTGACACTCTTTCTAAATTTGGTAGGTTTTAAAATAATTCTTTTATAAGTACCTTAGGCTACTATATCTTCCCCTCGCCAATGTTTAATGTATAATAAGCAAGAATATATTCAATTTCATACTATTTTGTCCAGGCAAATGACCCCACTATTGAGCGCATTATCACTCCACGAATTGCTTTAACAACAGCAGAATATTTAGCTTATGAATGTGGGAAACATGTGCTTGTCATCTTAACTGATATGAGCTCATATGCAGATGCTCTTCGTGAGGTAAAACTGTGCTCTTGTTCTATTTTTTTTTCTAATGTTCACAACATTCTTTATCTCATCAAATCTGTTTTTATACAGATGTGCCATGTCTAGAATGTATGTTATACTTGCTTAAAGGTTTTAGCTGCAAAAGGAATTCTCTGTGTTGTTGAAGCAATTTTGTTTTATTTTTTGTTAATCTCTTGAGGTGGTGATGGGCTGGCAATTATGCTATGGGATGTCAATTTCAAGGCAGGCTTGTGCTATTTTATATTTATACAGAATCATCTGAACGATATAAAATTATTTCGAATTTTTTGAAAATTATTTTATACATTGCAAAGTCAGTTAAACTTTCAAAGAATTAACTTGTAAGATATAAAAGTTCCTTTTTAGATAATTATTTTATGATGTATAATAAACAGGTCAAAGTCTTGTCATTTGTTTACGTATTTTGCTTCTGAAGTTTGTGTTTCAGGATGTTTAGTCTCCATGCTGTGTTATCAATTGTGGCTATCTTGCCAGCTCTTCATGTCTCACATCATTTGTATCTTATCATTGTTGCCTGAAGAGTATTAAGCCGCACACTGTAATCATAAGGTTCTATGTATCAAATTTCAGCCCGTATCTCTTAAGTGCGTCCAAACTAGAGTTCATTCTTTGCCCTCCTTATTTCATCCTTCTCTAGCAATTAAGTTGCACTTCTAAATTCTGATTAGTTTGTATTCAGGCAAATTGGATTCAATATCTTTATTATTATTATGCAACTAAATTGATGTGTTAAATGTTTTCTTTAACTTTATGGTTCCTAGGTATCAGCAGCTCGAGAGGAGGTGCCAGGTAGACGTGGTTATCCTGGGTATATGTACACTGATCTGGCAACTATATATGAGCGAGCTGGACGTATAGAAGGAAGAAAAGGCTCCATTACACAGATACCTATCTTAACCATGCCAAATGATGGTATGTATTGGATATCACATTTTTGTACCTTGGTATTCCTTTTCTTTTCTCGTTCTCTTCCAAAGTTCAAGTTTGGAGTAGGAATTTTCTTGCAAATAATTTAATATATATCTGCAATAGATTACACTCTACATTTACATAATGTTTTGCATATCCGTGGGAGCATCTATGCTTTCTATTAGTTAGAAAAATCAAACAGTTCGGATTGAAAATTTGCATTCTGTACAGATATTACACATCCTACTCCTGATCTTACTGGTTACATCACTGAAGGTCAAATATATATTGATAGGCAGCTTCATAATCGGCAGGTAATTTACATAGCTACATCGGACACTTGTCCCCTAATATAGTGAATCGCTAGTGTAGCTTTTGTTACTTGGTATTATGGAGTAATACTCTTGTCCAAGGAGATTTAACTGACTAGTTTTTTATACTTTGCAGATATATCCTCCAATCAACGTTCTCCCTTCTTTATCCCGGTTGATGAAAGTTAGTTTCTTGACCATTTTATAGTTTCCTTTCCAAATTATGGAGATCGTACTCTCTTAGATTCTACTTTCCTTTCATAAATTAATTAATTTCCCCTGTAGAGTGCTATTGGTGAGGGCATGACCCGACGGGATCATGCGGATGTTTCTAACCAGGTTCCTATTTGTTCTTTCACTGATTGTTTATGTTTTTGCATTTGAATCTCCATTTAGTCATTTGATTTCCTTTATTATACAGCTCTATGCCAATTATGCCATTGGAAAGGATGTTCAAGCAATGAAAGCTGTGGTGGGAGAGGAGGCTCTCTCGTCTGAGGATTTGGTTATTTTCTCTCCTCCTTCCTCTGTTTGTATGACCTTCAACATATGATCCTGACCATTTCGTGATCTTTGTGGTGCAGCTCTACCTGGAGTTCCTGGACAAGTTCGAAAGGAAATTTGTCGCACAAGGGGCTTATGACACCCGTAATATCTTCCAATCCCTTGATCTTGCCTGGACTCTACTACGCATTTTCCCTCGCGAGCTTCTCCACCGTATTCCTGCGAAGACCTTAGATCAGTATTACAGCAGAGAGGCAGCACACTGATTTCCTCGACGACCCCAATATTCTATCGATGTCTGTATCAATAAGTTGCTGAGTATGCTAAGCTCAGAAACTAGGCCGTTTTTGTTTTTGTTTTTTGTTTTTGGGTTGAGTCTGTATCACCAATTTTTTTCTTCTTCTCATTATTACAGTAATCTTATTGCCGGGACACCTTTTGCAAAAATATCCGGCTCTGCTTGTATGTTTTTTTGAGAAACCAAAAATCTTGCACTATTACTATTGCTGCCGTTCATTGAGACAGGAAGCCTCTCTTACTAAAGGCTCTCCTTTGCATAACAATATCTTTTAAAAAAAAAATATTAAAAACTGCTGGTTTAGCGCATCGAATATATGGATTGGTTTCATCTGTTCGTCACGCACGATTGGTTCCAGTTTAGAAGAGGAAATGACTTGGGTTATCGTTATTGTGGATCTGCATATGCCAATTCTTCTTTAGCTAGTTTCTTAAGGCGCTATGTTTCGATCGATATTCTTCGTTTAAGGGCTTTTTGGAGGTAAGGAGTCGAATTTACGTTGATAACTATTAGTAGAGTTCTTCGTCAGTAGGCAGGAGAACTATGCCGGGTGCCATTTTTAAAAACAGAAAATAAGGCCTCCAATTATATGACGGCTTAATTCCCTTTCACCTTTTTTTTCTGACAGTTTTTTTCATTAAGATCATCTGATCTATGCTTTTGGCCTTATCTTTGTTTGACCATATAAACGATAAAGAAATTTGATGGGAATCTTGCTACTGATTAATTTTCAGTATATGGAAAGGACTCTGGACTATCGGGTAGCATCAACAATCAGCATTGTTTGAGTTTGATCCTTCGAGTCCCACCAATCTAAGGCTCACTGTGTTTTGGTTAGGCTATTTGACTACTTTTTGCATAGTGAAGTTAAGAGAAAAAAGTAGTAAAATAGGTCTGAATTGAATTATCATACTGAGAATGAAGAGTGTACTAAAACTATCTTGAGTTAAATTTGTTTTATCTTGGGTTAGAAAGTTCAACTTGTGTAGTTGCTTTTGTGAAATTTGAATCTTCTTGAGATCAATATGTTGAGGATTGCTAACAATGTCCAGGGATACAAATTAACTATTTGGAGAGACTGCCCTTTGGCCTCCCATAGAGTGCAATGGCTGCATAAGATCCATTTATATGGATCCAAATAAGTGGAACTTTCCTTTTGATGTTATTGTAGTATCTGTTGGCCTCCCCATATTAAAATTCATTATCTACTTAGCTTGAACAACAAGCACCACTTTGGTTCTGGACAATTTTGCTTGGCTTGCTGATCTATCACATGGAGTTTACTTATGTTGCTTTAAAGCTGGTTCCTTTTTACTAAAGCATTTGAATCCCTAGCACTTATGGCTTCTCTAGTGTTTTATTTTCCAAGAGAAGGGAAACAGTTTACATGAAAAACAGTTAAAAGTCATTGCCTTCATCTCCATGTTATTGAACAATCTGAAAAAATGGGATGCTACAATGGGATGATTCCTTTTTTTTTTATGCTGATTATGCGTCCAAAGAGTATCATTCGAAAAAAAAAATGATAAATCCCAGTCAGTCTCATGGATTCAATCCCTGGGGATGGCCGGCCCGGTCCCACGGAAGTTTCCCACCAACAAAGAGTATCATTAGAGTTGTTAATTGCTGCTGTTGTTATACTATGATAACAAGCATAATTTTGCATTGCTTTCTTACATTAAAATGATATAATACATTGCAAAGTTATTTATGTTTTTAGAAATCGAAATGATGAACATCTTCCTTTCATTATAATTGTAGAATTGAAGTCGAAAGCAAGTAGAATTGAAGTCGAAAGTGATTGAGATTTCAGAATTGATAATGAGTAAAGAAGATGATGAAGAAATGATGAAATAAGTTGAAAAATAATAGATACTAAATTATAGTTATTGATTAAAAACGGTCAAATAATCATAATCGTAAAAAAAAATCCTCACCCCACCTCTTTCAACGACTAGAACCGTCAGTTAACCGGCGATTCAAACGATTAAAACCGATAGTTCCAATGGATATATAAAAAAAATACCCCCGTCAAACCGATAATTAACCGACGGTTAATCTGGACCTTGAACTGTAATCGACCCGGCTGCTATTGGACCAGTTACGATTTGAGCCTATCGGCTCGAGCCAACAGGTAACCACTGGTCTATTGACCCAATTATGGACCCAAGCCAGGTCCAATTAAGATTCAGTGCCCGGCCCATGGATAGATCTACTTATGACAATGCCTTGAGCCGGCCTGAAGAAGGCACACACCTTTTACCTCATATATAGCATCGGAGTCGGAGTACAAGCCACTGATTTTATGTTCGATAACAACGATGACGACGATGACAAGCAATCACAACCAAAAGGAAGCTAAGATGGTTACTCGCCAACCGACTGCTTTTTACTGTTATTAAAGACATCGAGGAAGAGAAGAGAGTAGTCGATGGGGCGATGCATATGTATTTGGGTGGTCCTCCATGAACATATTGAACGAGCACGTCTCAACTACCTCTTAATAAATACATGAGCCTCAAGAACCGTGTTTCCAATAAATACTATCAATTTGTTTTTCTTTTCTCTTTTTTTCTTTTTTTTTAATAAAACAAAATACTTTCTCCGTGTGGACACCAATCTTAAAAGGATGCTCTACATTCCGTATGGTGGAAGTTATATATACGTAATTAATAAATGTAGTTCCAAAGTTTTAATAGTCTGAAAGAAAAGATTTCAACGTTTTAGCAAGCACCATTAATGTCGATCCACAATTTCAAAAGTACTTGACTTTTAAATTTAATAAAGAGCAATTTTTTCTGTCTAATGAATGTCGAGCACCTCAACTAGTTCCGAGTTGGCATTGACAATGACTCATTGAGCTACGAACGGATTGTGCTGGATTGA